>VUJU01000336.1:101352-112786 GCA_009835225.1 Aphis craccivora | reverse complement strand
TTTTAGATTACGTTCATAAAAGCATGTTAGTAAACTAAATTCGAAAGTGATAGTTATCGAATTCTAAAAATGTATTATACTGTATTTAAAAAGTTATGAAGCTTATACAGTTTATTAAATAGAACTATAAATAGATACCTATTCAAGTTTAAATTTCCATACTTATAATTATAATTTTATTTTTGTTAAAAAGTTATGTTTAAAATGTACAATTAAGGTCACTTAGAAAAAATCGATCTTTAAGTGTGAAAGGATAAAAGTATTCTTGGTTATAAATAATAAATGTTTTTTTTTATTTTTATAAAATAATTCAACTTTCTGTATTTATAATTTCAAAGTAAAACTAATTTACAACTAAATGAATAATTAGATATCTTTGTGATTTTAAAATATAATTATTTGGTTTATAAATATAATCAATACTATCTACTACGTAAAATAAACAATTTTTTTTAAAGGTAATTATATTACTAAAGAAAATTTTTTAGGTGACTTAAATCATATTTTAAGCACAATTTCAAATAATATGAATAAACAAAAACCGAAAAAATATAGCTAGTGTTATTTTTTAATTTATTTTGTTTAGGTATAAACTATAAAATGTATAATGAGTTAATTATACTTTTGAATTTTCCAGAATTTAGATTAAACATCGAATTAACGATAAATAATATGATGTGTAAGAATTTATTAGATTTGAAGACATTTTAAGAAGGTTGTTTAAAATTTTTTACTAAAAAGCTAAAGTTGAAAATATAAATATTTTTAACACTTGACTTCTATGATTTTTATAGAATAAGTTTGAGCGGTATCAGATAGTTACTATAGGCTATACGTAGTTCGACTGAAATAAATAAAAACTAGGTTGTACTTGAAAAACTTTAATAATGTATTCAGTAAATATGAACTTTAATATTGAAACTTGAAATGCAATTGTAGTTAATGTATAAAAGAAGTAAATCTTCTCAAAGTTTAAAGTTGAACTGAATAAAAACATATTACAAAAGTATGCCAAAGAATCATATCTATTTAATATAAAATTGAACAAAAGTAAACAGTTTATTGAACTAAATCAATTAACAATTTTGTAAGTATTTTAAACTTTTTATTTTTGATGTAGTATGTTACTTTAAATATTAGTCACAGAAATTGAGTGTTAAAATAAAAAACAGGAGAAATATTGAGCTAACGTTATCTATAATTAACAATACGAATTAAATTTGTTTGAAGTTATAATTATTTCTTTTATTATTTTAAATTTTTAGTGAGGTGATACACGAATTAATTTTTACATTTTTTTTTTGTATTTGTCATCCTTTTTTAATGTAGTAGTAATACTGGGTTTCTCATAAATTATTGATATTGTAATTAAAAAAAATTGAATATAAATACCTAATCACAATTTCTTTTTTATAAGCATTTGTAGTTTATATTCTGATTACATTGAATATTCAAACATATAATAACGTTTTTATTTATTATGTTACAATTAAAAATATATTAATCGTTGGTACTATACTTGAAACATTTTACCATTACATGTTTTATTATTTTATTATATATTATATACACAGTGAAACTTTCAAAATATTTAGGATAATCTTAAGCTATTTGTACAAAAAACATATTCACACTGTTTTATGTTATTCACTTAAAAGTTAATAACAATAATATATGATAAAATATTATAATTTATTAAATTAGTCTATTCAACCGTATTTCTAATAGAAAAATAAATTACTAATAAATTGTAATATACGTAATTAATGAAAAATCTCTTTGAAATAGATACTTACAGACTGTTTTCATTAAGAATTATTTAGTATACAATGATTTATCATTAAATTCAATTTTAACACATTCAATACCTACTTAATGACGAGTAAGTTTATTCAAAACCTACACTATCCCTACTTCTCAGTTTTTTATTTGTTTGCCATTCCACTGGCGTCTGTGCTGGTAGTAAATAGTAAACTATAGTAAAATCTACATTATTTAATGAATAATTCGTACTAGTTTGTTCTACATAAACAATTAAACTAGGGTAAAAATGATTAAATTAAATATTAATATAAAACGTATAAAGATCAATCAGCATTAATGGAATTAATTTTATCACAATTATAATTTTAGGTAATTATGTACATACAATTCGATAAACCTACCAATATATTTATACATTTATAAAATAGTATGTATACTATATTATAGTATTTATATATTATACATTGAAGTATAAAAAATGGCTATAATTTAATTTTATAACAGAAAAATCAATGGGTTTTCTATAACAAATCTTGTCAGTTTTTACTTTTTACCGTAACCGTGCCAATTTGTTGTTGTCTACTCTACAACATATTTTTTTCTCAAGATTGTGTGGTTTACAATCATTTTTATACGTTATTTGGCACTGATTTTCAAAGATTTTCTTGCCAATTTCTTTCTTTTAGAGAACAGAACTAGTTAACATTGTATGAAACTCTAAATAAATTGTAAGGTATAACATGAGGGTATTGCAATTTATTTTATTAAGCTATACACCTATTATATTTTTATACGAGTATTCTCGTATATGATGATTTAATAAGAAATGAATGTTACATCTTTAATTATACATTATTAAACTTATATTTTTGATGTTGTTAATAAGCGACAAATAGTTATGAAATAAATATATTTTACTTAAATATAATAATTATGGTCTATTAATATAAGTATGTTAATATAAAATTATCGTAATAAATTACTACTTACTCGTATTAATATTATTGTAAAAAAATGGAATAAAACTCATTTCAATATCACATACGCTATTGTTCGATTATACGTGTTCATTTTGATTTACGCTTCAATGTTTAATGATATTATTTACAGCACGATTGAATATTGATAAGTTAAATGAAATACATAGTATAAAAATTAATTTTCCACATTGCAATGCTGTTAAAAAAAAGTTATAAATATACAAAGTTTGATTAACATTTTGTAGTAAAAGAAATAATTAAAAGTTTTTTATTAATAATTTTTTTATAAAAGTAAATCTCCAAGATGTGCGTTTATAAATTTATAAATCAGTTTCCGCTAATAGGAACTTAAGTATGTCTATTTTCTTTTAATTTCTACACAAAAAAAACACTAATTTCTAGTATTAATACTTTTTTACAAGTCAAATAAATATTTTTTAATCGTCTCTTTCATTCATTATCCATTAGTTATTTATTTTCCAGTTGTTTTTTTTTCTAATATGTACCTACAGTAATTGTCTTCCAAGATTATTATTTGATATTATAGTATTATACACAGTTTTTTATTCTTTAAGAATAATATGATTATAGTTAAGTGGAACTTATAATGATGTTCGTCTTTAACTAAAGAAAACTCATAAATCATATTATTATTCATTGAGATTATTGAACTGTAAGCTATGTAATATAGGTGTATAAGAAAGGGTGTCATTAAATAATAAATAATATTATCAGAAAAACTATATAACCGTTTCAATGTTTTTTTTTTTTCATAGTCATTCAAAAGTCTTTGATTATAATTTAATTCTGTTGAATGAATGTTTCAACCGTTGAATATTATATAAACAAAACCATGTATTTTTCGACTGTAAGTTTTGTGAGTGAATTTTAAGTATAAAATCTTTTTGTTGAACTAATAAAAAATCGTAAACTTTATTACACATAAAAATTTTCATTCGATAACTAAAGAAGACGACACTTAAACTTTTCATCAAAAGTCAAAGAAAGTGACAAAAGTTGCGGAGCAATAATATTTTATTTTTATTTCATTTACATAGTTGCACCAAAATAATTGTATTATTATTACTTTTTATAATTAAATTTATTTACTCTTAAATATGTATTATTAATTATTCATTTTTATAGTGTAATAAATATATTTGTAAGACATACTATCATATTTAACCATTTAAAATTAATGTCATACCTTTGTTGTACTCGATCTATTAGGTAGGTAGGCAGGTATTTATATAAACATAAGTCATCTTTTGAATATGACACATGTTTTATGTTTATTTAGTGTTTTGGACATAAACAATCAAATGGTATGTATGTTTAGTTGTAACAAAGTTTTATCTTATCCAGAGTGATTTATATTTAAAATCAGTAGAATAAGTTTTAAACGACATACATTTTTTATAGAGATTTCTTAAATTATTAATATATTTAATAAACTTAAACAAAATTGTTTAAAAAAAATAACTCGAAAAAAAGTAAAGAGTAGTAATAATAAATATTTGAAAAAAGTAAACTTATTTATGTATTTCGTTATTAAATACAATTTTTCATCCAACTTAAAAGTTTAAACATATATAGAAAGTAGTGAAAAACATGTTATACTTTTACTACATATACAAAGTATTAAAGCACACATTTTTACATATTATAGTTAATTTAGTTATGATCATAGTTTATATTTTATGGTTAGTTAGATGTGGCAGTGCTCTCGTTGATCTTACACAACTATACACTAGAGACTGAACTTTAAACTTTGGTTCACCTAACTAAACATTTAACATACCTAGTACCTGTCCATAAAATGAATGGAACTAGACCAATATTTTTGAAGGTGCTCCAATCGTAACGAATTCCTAGACCTTTAGACTCTGTAGACACTGTATTTATATTGTCTACAATTTCAGCTGCATATTTTATGTTCTATATTTTAATACGAGTAAAACATTTACAGCTTAACAAAATAAAATTATGACAACTTTTGGTTATAAAAAATTGGTTTTTGTTTTACGTTTTTTGTTCAGTATGTTATATTTATTTGAATAACTGCTAATTCAGGCCGATGCGGTTCACTCTCTTGATTACAGGAATAAATAATCTTATTACAATTACTTTTATATAGTTGATGACTTTTATGTCTAACTGATTTGAATTAGACTGAATAACTTGAAACAGAAGACTCTAGAGCAACAATTTATTTTTTAGTATTATTTATTTATTTTTTAAAAAGAATATTAATTGAAACGTTGGAAATTTATACGGTGTAAATATTTTGCTTGAAAAAGTTTGGAATGTAATTATATACTAGTCAATGAAAAATAAATATCAAAAAAAAAAAAAAAAAAAAAATCAAGTGAGCCGTGTTAAAAAAATTGGCAATGGAATATTTAATTGTTTTTAATAATATTTAAAATTCAGTTACCAAGTTTATTTATATTTTATTACTTGTTAATGTTGCATAGCATTTATGGAGTGACAAGTAATTTATTTAGTTCATGTTTGTACCTATGTGTATACAATGACATACCTGCTACATAATAATTTATGTATAGGTACATTTAATAAAATTATTTTATTGTTTTACTAAAAAGCTAATATTTTACATTATATAAGTACTTATATCCTATAACAATAATGATATATAAAAGTAACTCTCGTTTTAGTAATTTAAGTATAGTTTTTTAAGTATTACTTTTGAGTGTCTTAAAAGTCAATATTTTGTACGTAGAATTATTATCTATTATCCAATTAACATTATTTGTGAAACATTATATTCAATAGTAAAATTAATTAATTTATAATATAAAACTCAACGTGGGTATTTAGTTATGAGTTTAATGCTTACCTAGATCTTATTCCATTTAAAAATGGATTGATTTGTTAAAACATACTTTTCGTATTAACTCAGTGCGAATATATCAAAGCCGTAATTTATTCATTCCAATGACTTGACTGAACTAATTTAATAATAAAAACTTTTAGTGTATTTATATCAATTGATTAATGTGGGTTCACTTTTTTTCATTGACAGAATTACGTCGTCGAAAAAATTACAGTAATATATATTTTAATATATTAAATATACTATAATATATTTTATATGTATTTTAATACAGGTATTAAGTAGAACGAACATTTTAAAATTACTGAAAAAAAAAAAAAATTTGATATTGAGTTTAAAGTCAACTATAACAATCAAATTTTGGCCAATTGATTCTACAATAGTTAGTACCTACATAATCATTTTATTATTGTGATGCGTAATATTTTACCATAATAATCCGAATAACCAGGATAATATATTTTTAATTTTTTTCATAGAACATTCTTGTTTTCTTAGTATTTTATAAATTTAATGATGACTTTTGTTAGAAATAATATTTTTTATTCTTTTCTGCGTAAAGAAAAATGTTTTTAATTAAATCACCGTGTTGCTTAAATTAACTTTTGGTGCTCATTTTTCTTTTCGTATTTGCATGTTTATACGTCATATTATTCTTAATTCCAATTTATATATGAAATATAATAATAAATATGTTTAAAGTTGACATTTACATATTTTCACAAAGACTAATGACGATGAAAATTAATAATGAATTTCATTCAAAATAAAAATGAGTTACATTATATTCTATTCAAGTATTCAAGAATTTCTTGCAATAATGTAATAAGACATATACGATGTTGTAATTTGTATACATTTACTGAATTCCAACAACTTGTTTGCCTGGATTTCAAATTCTACTATAAAGTAGATTATATAATAGCATTTATAAATGCTATATATGGATTTTTATAAATATTATGCAGAAGTCGAGATTTTTGAAACATTAAATAAGTTATTTTACAATATCATATTAATAAAATTATTGAAGTATTTATTTTTAAACGTACTTAAACCTATACAACAATAACATAGTACTTTTTACCAGAGTAATTAGACATTGGACATGTATATATACATACAGATATATATATTTAATTAAAAAATAGAATAAGAATTAGCATTTTGTATTTTATAAAAAAAATGAGCAAATTATATAATGTATAAAAAATAAAATAAAATAACAAAATGAGGTGATGTGATAGAAGGGAGCATCTATAGCGGGACTAATTTTAAGATAAAAATTGGGGTTTAGATTTTCGACTATATTTTGGTAATAATGTGACTTACTTTGTAAGTAAGATGGTTTAGATGTTATAGTTGTTTTATGAATTTGTTCATAGTATTTATATGAAAATTATAGGCAATCTGTGGATGTTGATATAGTGGTGTAGTATGTGTGGTTGATTACGTAACGAGGCACCCTTAGCTATGAGATGAAGGTCTGTGAACTGGAATAATTGTATTAATTTTTACTTAGATATTTGAGACGATGTCAAAAATATAAGAAAGAAAATATTCTTGAAATTAGTTTGATCTAATTTACCCGTAAATTGAAATATGAATTAGTGTTTACATCAGAATCTTTTAAATTTGTATCTAACTGAACTGATTTTGCACTATATATATATTTAAATTTATGTCCCTAATAAAATCCCGTTAAATCCCTAATTTCCTTATCGCATAGGTACCCAGCTTGAAGGTTTATGAAGGGAATCCAAAGAATGAGGTTCCCACGCGGCAGATACATTTTTTCGGATGATTAAAGTATGATTTTGTATGACTGAAGTTTGGGCAATGTCCAATGAACCACGGATGTATTTTACTGATTCATGATTATCGGGGTTCTTTAATTTTAACTTAGAGTGATAAAGTAGTGTGATGTTAAATGTTAAAAACATATCATTTTTTATTTTTGGTGACGTTCAAATAAACAAAAAACAGCACAAGTGTTTGTGTTGTAAAAAATGTGTTGCTTTTTACGGTGTTTGGAAAAAGGCTCTAAGTTCTTTTTTGATTTAACTTATTGAGTTTTGTGACAGATTTATTATTATAATTGTGA
This sequence comes from Aphis craccivora, assembly GCA_009835225.1. Classification (NCBI taxonomy): domain Eukaryota; kingdom Metazoa; phylum Arthropoda; class Insecta; order Hemiptera; family Aphididae; genus Aphis; species Aphis craccivora. The sequence goes on along the minus strand of VUJU01000336.1, from coordinate 105,081 downwards.
AGATAGAGCATCTTGATTTAGTTATGTATTTGAAAATTGACTTTATTAGTTTGGCGAATTTAAATGACAGTTTTGTGGGATGCTGCTAATCTGGTGAATAATTTAATGCAATTAATAGAATTTTTGCATTTAAAAGTTCTGCTTAAGTTAATTCTTCGTTATCATCCTAAAAAGTGTAATAACACTGTTGGTATTTTATATTGTAAAGAGTTCAATATGTATCAATATGTATGGTCTATTTGGTCAGTCTAGTGACTAGACTCTAGTCAATAGATTTCAAGATTAACGAAAATCAATTTTGTGATATGAATTTTTTTTTATTTCTTAATTAAGAACGTGAGATAAGGAGTTATATGAGTAGTGAATTAACTATTTAATAGGGGTGATAAAGCTGTCACTGGTGACATATTTAGCTTACTAAATGAGGAAAAAGTTTTTAAATTACTTTCTTGAATTCAAAAAATTAAGAAAAATTATTAGGATATTATTGTTTCATATCAATCATTGGCATGTTAATGAGGCATGATATTATAATGAAATAAATATTATTAAAATGAAGCATTGGTACCTAATATTATTACCTTATCTCTACGTAGTATTTTAAATAGAGCATTTCAAAACATTGATATTTAAGATTAGTTATTTAAATGAAAACTTTTTCAAATAGTTAAACATTATTCTTATAACTTTATATTTAGATTCAAATTGTGAAGTCTATTGTTTTTAATCGTCGTTATTCGTATAGGCGTTCATACTTTATGATTACTTGTCAATGTTTACTAGATTGTATCTCCCTCATTGTTTTTTTGTTTTTTATGTCAATAGTTAAATCGAAAAAATTAAACGATGAATAAGAAATGTTTTACTGTTTGTAATTATTTTTAATCACATATTTTAAAACTGTCTTACTTTTTTAACGCATTATTAGTTTCAATATTTAATAAGTGACATTTATATTGTATTATATGAAGTAGGTACATAAAATGAAGTCCAAAAATTAGTTACCTAGTCAAAAAATAAAATGCTTTTTTTTTTAAATAGAATTCTATTGTCTAGGTTTAAGTTTTTAAGTTATATATTGTATACATATAAAACTAATCTAACCTAAAGACATTTGAAATAAAAGCTATATTTTATAATTTTATACTTGAAAATGTAATAATTTTAATATAGCTCAAAATAAAATTAACGCATATTTATTCAGTTACTCTAGATTAGAAACAGTAGGTATTATAAAGAAGTATAAAATTATAGCTGTAACTTATATAATATTTAAATGAATACATATATTTTTAATATTAATACATTTTATAAATGGTATTATGGGTTGACTATTCAGTATGTAACTTAATATTTATATTTCTATAAATAATTCGTTAAAACTAACTTAAAATTCCTCTAGAACATTGCGTGACTAGATTTTATGTGGGTAGAGCGTAAAACAGTGAACATTAAAATTTAGGATGCTATAGTAAAGCTAATTAAAGATCAATATTATTTATATAAGTAGAATTAATAATACATTTTTTATACCATTAAACACAAAATAAATTAAGAATCCTAGAATTAATTAAACATATTGAAGATATAAGTTTTTAACTTTAGAATTTTTGTTATTTTGTAATTTTATAATTATTGTATTTTTGTAGTGATTGAATATTTGAATAATTAAAAAAAAATTGTATTTATAAAGAGAACAATATTTGAAATGTTGGGCATGTCATTATTTTTAGATTAGTTAAAAGAATATACCTGTTATAATGTTATCATATTAATTTTTAAAAACTATTCTACTTTTGAGCAGTATTTATTTATTTATTTTTGTTGACCTGAATAAAATCGCTATACACTTTTAGTCCTAAACCATTCTAAGATAATGTTTTCAGAAAAATTAAAATAATTTCCTTTACATTGAATTAAATTTCACATTAATTACCATTTTACCTATTGATAAGAGAAGTGTTTGGTAAAAGATTCCCAATAGAATACGAGCATTATCCTCAAAAAATTTACAATAAATGTGTGATAAATTTTTTTGAAATACGTATATTACTAAAAATATTTCAAAACGTTTATATTATTTCTTAGTTTTATTTCAGTAAATTTATAAATTTTTTTTTAGATTTAAAAATTAATTACAAAATTTACTTTTATAATATTCTTTTTGTAAATTGTAGTAAAAAAATCGTAAATCAAAATTTTTTTTATTACTAGTTATGAAAGTATTCGAATTACATATCATGTGTTATTATATTGATATCGCCAACGTAAATTTTATATTTTATTATTTTACTACCTTTACATATTGGTTAATGTATAACAAATTATTAATATTTAAAATATTGTGATTATTTAAAATCAAATTATGCAGATTAAATGAATTAAGTTGATGCATATTGAAAATATGATTTAATAAATCATTTTAATGAAAAATGTACAGTTAAATACATTTTATAATCACTTTAGACTTTAGTTCATTAAGCTTAGTACTATACATTACTTTATATGCATTATTCAACTAAATGTTATGTGAATTTGAAATATTGTCAAAATTGATATCCAGTGTTAATGCGAGTAACGCTAGATGGCTTATACAAGTGGTTAACAGCTCTCTACTCACAATGAAAATTGTACCTACCTTTAATTATTTCTAGATTTTTTGTTTTCAGAATTAATAAACCTAATTTATATCAGCTTTATATATGAAAAAAAATAGTTTTTATTTTTTTATTTTATTTTTTTGTAAAGATATAATTTAATTCTTAAATAGTACTACTTTTTATTATTGTTTCTGTTTTTAAGTTGAATATATTTTATAATTTAATGTTATCTTTATTAACAGTCAAAATTGTAGATACTGTTGCTGTTTCTGTTTATATTTCTTAGTGCATTCATTTCATCTTCAATCCATCATAATCTGTACACATCGTCTGATTTACATATCTATCTATATATATATATAAAAATGGAGACAAAAATTCGAAATTGCATCAGTTGAGAACGGCTGGGTCGATTTGGCTCAATTTTTTTTTAAATGATAGAGAATGTCAGAGAGCGGGCTTATAGTATAAATTATGGACCTAACTCCTGTGAGTTAGAGATTTAGACAAAAACTAAGTTACACCGGTGGCGCCCTCTATCAGATAAAAATAAAAATATAATATAAATAATAATACAAATATTGATAATAGCAGGGCTTATATATACATTTATATATACTATATAGGTAATATATTAAATTCAAAAATATTTTCATTATACCATAAAAATAAAGGTATATTATCAATTTAAATATTATTTACTGATTTATGAAGCCTTACACATTTTTTAAAATCATCTGGTAAAATCTCTATATATAAAGGAAAGTTTACTTTACCAATAATCAACGCAGAGCCGAACCTATTTGAGTTATCGACTTGAAATTTCGAGGATAGATTTTTATAATAATTTCATTGGGCACTAAGAAAGGATATATCAAAATTTTGATTTTAAAGGGTTGCTCAAACAGGAATTTTGAGATTTGCGATGGAAATTTTGTTTATAATTTTTGTTTACAAATGGTTGCTATAACAACCTGATTTATGTATTGACACATTTATCTTTAAAGCGTTGATAGATCAGTAGTCCATCAGCTTACTGTTTTATATATAGAGATACCATACCAATTAACAATTATATTTAAATGAAACACATAAGAAAATATAATTATTATTTTAAATCGATAGAATG
>VUJU01000336.1:75592-101292 GCA_009835225.1 Aphis craccivora | reverse complement strand
GAATATTAATGCGTCTTCGTATATACGCATCAAAGTTTATATAGGTACGGTTCTTTCTAATTATTATCTAAAATTTCTTACATTCTTACAAATTAATAAAAAAAAAAATTATTATGGTTGTAGAATGAGAGTTGGTGGTAGCCGCACAATTATTTTTGGTATTTATTGATGTGTTCCTCTATGGTGAACTGTATATGAACATTTTTAATCAAAAAGGAACCAAGATTGCAAGTTAAAGCTCTGCACAAAAATGTAATAGAAGCTTTAGTTATCACTGGATGTGCTAGAGGATGTATAGTTATAATTCCGAGAATAACGTTAATTCAAACCGATTATCCCTTTGAGTTTAACAAATAACATAATAATTACCACTCAAAGTTTGCTTTGCTATGACTATTAATAAGTCCAGAGGACAATTATTGATCATGGCAGGGATTGGCTTGAGAGAAGAATGTTTTTCACATGGACAGTTCTATGTCACATGTTTTAGAGTTGGCTCTGCCAGTAGTTTGGTTATTTTAGCCCAAAAAGGAAATACAAAAAAAAAATAATAATAATAATAATAATAAAAACAAAGGGCTAAAATAAAATAAAACGTATTTTTCAGCTATTATTAATATTAATATAATATAAAAAAAATCTTGATTTTCACCTGAGGTTACTTAAGCGCGGGCAACGCCAGGTGGACAGCTAATTGTTATATAATTATATACACCGTTTTGTCTTAACATAATCATTTACACTCTTTTTATAGGAAACCACATTACAATTATATGTCATAAAAAACTTGTATAATACATAAATTGATAAAAAGCAAATTAATTTGACAATTTTATATATCTATAAATAAAACAAAAATAATTTGATATATACAATTCTGCTAAAAAATTTTAACATATAATATTGTTGGTGAAAAAATAAACTATAGTCTCTATAGTTATTTATTTTTGAATTATAATAAAAACAAAATCAATTGGTCGAACTAATTTCGCAATTAAGTTCCCATTTTTCCTTAATTCCTTTTTTTTTTTTGTTTTTATCGATAAATCGCTAGGTTTCCTTTCATAAGAATATCTATAATTTTAATTGCTACCAAAAACTATTCTTGAAATTTAAGATTGAAATATTTTACCAAAAGGTGGTGATGTACAAAAAAATATATATATATATATATATTATATTGTTATTAAATCAATACATTGTCCCTCCATAAAGAATCTAGAACTAAGACGTATAATTATTACTAACCATTGATTGACATATAAAGTATACAAAATATATTAAATTTATAATAGTTACTGTGTTATCTAATATAAAATCATTTATAATATTGTTTATAAATATTTCAAAGCTCACTCAAAATCTTAATCTATAGTAAGGTTATGTATATTATGATCTTAAGATTTAAAATGTATACCTATAGGGTATCTTATAACTTATAAGCGTTATATTTATTAAATAATATGATTTATATAAATAAAGTTACAATTTAAAATTAAATTTGTATACGCTATTTATATATCAATCAAATAATTTATTACAAAACTCTTTATGATGATTTTATTTTTATTTTTAGGAAATGGATCTCCAAAAGGAACTCTAAAAGATACTCAAAGAAGTTCTTCACCGTATAAGAATACACAATATACACAAAAACAGATGTTTCCCGACGAATCAAGAAGAGCTAGTAGTAGCGTTAGTCAAGTAAGAATTTTTTTTTTTCAATTCAAATAACATCAGTTTGGTATATAATTTCTTATGGTTACTTAATAATCATATGCATATAAATAAAAGCGTGACTAATTAAATACATTCAATATATAGGATTAAATATATATCTAAATTCGATATTTATTTGATATATATATATATATATATATATATATATTTGATTTATCTAATAATTATTTAAAATGCATTTATATATTTAATGCACATAAAAAAATGTGATTTAATCCATGATGAATGTATACATTTCATGTAATTATTTTAATCACTTAACCCTCGTATTCCTTATGTCATATTTATATTAGGTAATAATATTTTCATTATAATACCTACTTTGTATTGTATAGATTTTGAACTTAAAAACAAAATAAAATTTAAATAAATTGGTATCTATGAAGATTTTATATTTTATATTCCACATTGTATAATTTATAATATATACGGTTAGTTATTTATATTTACCTCTCTAACCTATCAAAGATGATTTATGATCACTTTGATGCAATAATTAATGTTTTATGAATTATGGTTGATAAAATTGATCTATTATATTTTTTTACTAAAAGATTCTAAAAAGATTAATTACATTGAATTTAATGTATAAGTGTATTAAATAACATAATTTTCATATTGAATATTAAAATAATTATTTTTACAAAATTAATTTATCTTTATTTCTGGATAGAAGTTTTTTTTTATGAAATAAATATAAAAATAATGTTTTTTAAACGGTCGTTTAATGTCACGGTAAAATGTCATTAACCTTAAATGTCTTAAAGGAACTAAGTTTCTATGACTTTCGACTGCTGAGTAGTTTAATAATCATTGTAAGCAACATGTCACATTCAGTCTTTCTATAGTCTTATCAATTTAACAGTTTCTCTTAGGTTTATTTCAAATAGTTGATATTTTATATCTTGCTATCATAATAAATTTTGAAAACTATTATTGTTGAATTTAAATATATATATATATATATTTATACTTATAAATAAAATAAATAAACAGCGTATTAAATACTAATTAAGTATCGTTGTCGTAAAAGTACACATCAGATGAATAACTTTGGAAAATAATTTGTACATAATAATGCTGGGGTAATTTTGTTATCTTTTTCAAAGCTTCAAATTAAAGTTACAAGAAGAGACGATAAACTGTGTAGTATAAGTTTTAGATCAACAATTTTTATAAAATCTGAATAAAATTGGTAAATAGGTACGCACTATTATTAAACCCACAATTTATATGCATGAGTTAGGATAAGCCAAATATAACCCTTTTGCTTTATCTTTATGGTATTGTATAAACTATGCTTTATTATACTGATTTTGTTTAATTTAATTTAATTGTTTTATGTTTTTTATTTTTTTCAATTAAAAAAATCAAGTTTATTCTAATACATTATAAATCATTATTTTATCCCTATTGTAATAGAATGATAATAAATAATTTTTATAGCGTTTAGGAATTACCGTGTAATATAAAAAATGATTCCGAGGCAAAGGTGGTTTGTCAGCCTATACCACTAAGTATATTTTATGTTGTAGCTATTTAAGTTATTTATTTTATTATGAGTATTATTGTAGGTTAATTTAATTTTTACCTTAAACAATGCATTTATTATATTATTAGTATTATTTATTAATTATTATACATTATTATACAAATATTTTTATATTTATTAAAAATTGTTCCATTTTAGATTCTGAACGAAGTGATGAATGTATTTACAATGATGTGTGTGTTTTTTTTTTGTGTCTGTGTACAGCATAACTAGTCGAAATAATGCTCTAATTTCAACTTTTGGGGTGGTTCAAATTTTGACTTTTTTTGAGTTCTTTATAGACCATAGAAATTTTTGATTTTTATGAGAATTTTTTTTTGAAGTGTCGATAAAAAAAAATTGGATGACCAAAAAAAATTGAAAATTTAATATAAGGTTCCTTATTTGTTGTCTAATTATAGTTAAAAAAAATCAAATATCGTTAGTCACAATTTTTGTGATAAGCGTTTATAGTTCAATATTTTACGAAATCTGTCGAAAATGAGAAAATTTGCAAGTAATTTTGAAGTTGAAAAATCATATCATTTTTTTTGTTTATAACTAAGGATTAAAATTATAACACTAATTTTTCCATAAGTTTTCCTTCAAGTAACTTTAGAGAAAACTCATAACATCATTATAGGAAAAATTTTAAATGCGTTCGAATTTTAAATTTTTACGAAATAGCGTAACGATAATGATTTATCCCAAACGATTTTAAATATTTGTTATTATTCAAAAAGTATAAGTCGTAGATACCTGAACATTTTATCAGTGATTAAAATTTGCGTTTTCTTTATGTGATTTAATTTTTAAAATATTTTGAATTTTTTTAGATATTTATAGACAACTGAAGTTTTGAAGTATTCTCTATTTTTGAAGAGAAGTGTAGTTATTTGATAGGTGAATATTCAATGTCGTGAATAGTTTAACTTCCAATGCTCATAAAAAAATAATGAGACTTTCTGGTAAACTTTCTATTTATTATAAGAAGAAAAACTTATGAAGAATCTTGTATTAAATTTTCAAATCTTAGATATAAAAAGAAAATTGTCAATGTTTTTAATTAGTACTTATAAGTATAACCTCGTATTAAATGTTCAAACTTCTTGACCTTTTATCAACATAAAATAAAATTGATAATTTAAAATCTTTATAAATAGCTCAAAATAAGTAAAAATATTTAGAAAATTCTATTATAAATATATGGTGAAAATTTCAAGTATCTACAGTTATTAGTTTTTGAGATGGATACTGAAATAAAATAATTTACTTTGTCCAAAATCTAGTTATAAGTAAAAATGCACGTATTTCTTTAATTCATATTTTTGATTATTTTAAAAAATATTAGGAATAGAAAATAAATGATACTATACATATTTTTTAGGTAGGTATATGTCTTTTAATTATATTACATAATGAGTTAATATAGGTATTTTATTAACTTAGGAATTTTCTATAATTTAACTATATTCTTCATATTATGATTTTTTGAGTACATTTATTTTGTTATATATTGTTATACATTCAAAATGTGTTGTTATTTAGAATAATAATTTAAATTACTCATTAGATATATAGGTATTATTTATTATTATTTATTTCGTATTTTAAATATTTTAATAATTCAAAAAGTTTTAAATGATATAACAATCGATATTGTACTAGATTGAAATATTATTATTTTCTAAATGTAAACTGTAAATAAAATTGAATGTGTTTATTATAATAGTGATGTTGTTGTTGATATCATGTTTTTCATGATGTGTTTCAGGTTTCCGGCGACGAGAGGAAACGCTTGTGCGAGCATGTTAAGCCTTGCGACAGTGGCCTAACCGTCTATGGTTCATTGACATATCAATTAAACCATGCCAATATGGAGTCGACAGGCATATTCGATTTTATCTTAAAAGCATTGAGTATTATTCACAGAACTGGTGAGTGTTATGAGCTTTCAAATGATCAAAACTGTAGTACTGGTTCAAATTATAATTTTTGTTTTTAGATTATTATTTAAAGATATAGTTTTAAATTATTATTATACTTTAGGCTCATCGATATAATTATCTAATGTGCTGTAAAAGAAACTGCATATTATTTTACTTTAGACACTGAAACTATTAAGATAAAAATATTGTGTTTTTGAAACTACACCAATTAATAAAATGATAAAAACGTTAAAATTTTGATCGTATTATGAATTGTGGCATTAAATATATATCTATGATTTAATAATTATGTTAATAAAATTGTCGAGTATTTTCACAATGTTTAGTACTAGTACAAATAATGTAATATTTTTATTTTTGAAATTTTTAATAATTCAATATTATGGTTTTTAAATCAATCGATTACGTAAATAAAATAAAATATTAAGAACTTATCTAGGAATTTAATTCCCAGTAAAACCTCCTAACGATTTCATATTAACATTAAACATGTTATAATGTTCTTACCTTTATGCTTTATATAAGGTGAATTCTCTGTAATGATAAAAATGACAGAGTAAAATGGATTACTCTGAACATAACGTTTTTTATGTTTTGTATAACTAAAGCAGATTACAGCAGAACATATTATGCTGTTATATAATAATATTTGAATTATTTATTTTAAACTTATTTAATGATAATTCCTCATATAAATAAAATTACTTTCATTCTTAAGTTGTAATTAAAAATATATTAACTGCAGAGACTTTAAAGTATTTTGCAGTAGTCATTACATATTTTATTATTTATATATTATACAATGACATTTTCAAATTATTTAGGTTTTTTCAGTTATTTATACCACAATATGTTGGTATTGATTTATTAGTTAAAAACTAAAAAGTAACGATTGCATTATGTGATATGATATCATATTATTATTATTTACAATAATATGCTTTATAATTATGATGTATGCAATGTTTCTATAAGAAATTAGTTTAACACATATTATTATTATTTATAAAAATAAAACATTTTTTGTAATATAAATATGTTATAAAATATACTTGGAAATAAATGCTGACAAACCATTTCTATTCAGTATATTTTTTTGTATGCAATAATAATCATGGACTTCATATTTAACACAAAAACTGAAGCACAATTTATTATGAAGTACAATCAATATTTATTGTACATCAGAGTTAGGTACTTCCCTGATTTCATTTACATTTTTTTTTTATTAATGGCTATGTATACTTATAAAATACAGTCTATATGCACAAGATATTGTATATCATGGATTAAAGTTTTTGTTTAAAAATTATTTTGTGTTACTTGAATAAGAAGACACTTATGATAGCTTAATAGTAAAATAAGAATACATAACTTAGTTTTTAATTCGTATACCATAACATGATATATTACAATTACACAATTCAATAAATCCTCTCTTATTTATTTATTAAAACAAATCTTATCAATATTTTTTATTGTTGCACTTAATAATGTACTAATTTAAAAGGATTTTATATTTTTTATGATATTTAAAAATTTATTTTTAGTAAAAAAAAAAAGTATGGTGGTATTTTATTAATAATTGATGTTGTGTTTGCCTAAAATATTATTCATGAGATAGGTACCTAGTTAGTTTTATAAGAATTTTTTTTTGAACGTATCACGCATGTTATACACATAGGTACTTTAGTACTTTTTATACCAAAGTATCACGATGACGTATTTCGATTATCGTTTAAAAATGTATTTAAATAATGGAAATCTATGCTTAATAAAATACATGAGTGGTCTTTAATGATATTTTTATTGAGACATAATATCCACGTACTAGCCAAACCTATTTACTAAAAAAAAGTTCTCTTAAGGTTTTTTGTTGTAAAATAGTATTTATTTTATATATCCGAGTTTAAACCGTTAATTATGCAATCGTACCTATTTCATACTCAAAATTGTATGCATTTTATTAGATTCGGATTGGCACATGTCTTATTTTAAACTTTGACAATAATATTGATTGTTTTATTTTTTGAATTTATCCTAAATTAGATAAAAATAATATGTTTATATAATATAGATAATTTTAACTTTTGTCTATCTATTTATAATAATTTACTTTCAATAGTTTCAATTTAATAAGTAACTATAGTTTTAGCTTACTTTTTTAAAACACAAATATTTTATTTAAGAATTTTTATATTGCACATTGTTTTTAGCCTTTTAGGTAATGTGTAGTATGATAATATATAAAATAGTTTTTTGCAAGTGAAATTATACAGTAAAAAATGTCTTAATATAAAAATTGTAACTTGAATTTATTCATATGAATAACAATTTTTGATAAAATATGCAATAAATAAAATAATAATTAATTTTAAAAGATAATTACATTTTTATTTATATTCATAAAGTTAAATATAAAATAAAATCTAATATTTACAATTTGATTGAAAAATACATACATTTATTTATTTTTTAAATTTAAAAGTATAATTATTTTAAAACTAGACAAAAAAAAAAAATGCCATAGAAAAAATAAATTTAGTTCTAGAAATTTAAATCAGTATTAATTAACTTTATATGAATGGATTAAAATTATTTTACCATAAACGTATACGTCGTAATATAATCTAACCTAAATATTATGTATTTCATACATTTTTAAAAAAAATTTAAAAAGTGAAAAATCGTATTTAAATATAGGTCAACACTAAATAATCATACTGTAAACTTTTTTTTATCATTATTTTTAAATGTTTAAAAATTAAATTGAAAAATGCCAAATATTTAATTGCTTGAACTTTTTATCGAGAGTTTAGTAATTTAATGTAAAAAGAATAAAATATTTTATTTATTACAAATAACGAATCAAGAATTTTTGAAATTCTTGATTGAAACTTATTATTTAAGTATTATAAGTTTTAATCTTGTGGATGTATTAAATTAAATTAATTTCTGAAACTATATTTTCTAATTTTATTTAAATTTGATCTCGGGGACACATTTAAATATATTAATTGTTATTTGTGTTAATATATTTTGTTTTTATTTAAGATGTCATAGATTAGCATAATATTTATTTTTTAGTTTCTAGAGAGGATCGATAAATATATTGATTTTACTATAATTTGCACTTTTTTCTTTTGTGTATATGTACACGATAAATTGTCGATAAAATACATCGATTTAAAAAAAATAAATAAATAAATAAATAGGGGTTGTTTAAGAAATAAAATTGGATCTAATTTTTAGTTTAAAAGAAAATAAACTAACAAATTCCAAGTGCTCACAAAAACAAACAAAAATTAATTTTTAGGTCATTTTTAGGCTAATCTATTTTCAACAAAATCAGTTTTGTTTTAATTGTTAATATAACTCAAAAAAAAAAAAATAACCGTAGGATATTTGAAATTGTTACTTAATGTTTATATTATTATCGTACAAAATATTTACAAAATATTTCGACTGTTTTGAGCTATTTATAGATATGAACATTATGTACATATAATATATATGATATAGGTAAGACATATAACATTTTTTTTATACATAATTCAATAATTGTCGATTAAAAATTATAAATATTCAGTTAATACTCATAAATTGTTCATTTTTCAATTAAATAATATTGAAAAAATAGTCACAATCTTTTTTTATAAGCATTTAAAATTAGAATTTCGACGAAATTCATAAAAACTCAAAAATTATAAATTATTTTGTAGTTATAAATTCGTTAACATTTTTGTTTTTATACCTGCAATTCAAAAATATAATAAAAGGTTCTTTAATAATTACTCAAAAATTCAAAATTTTTATATGAAAAAAAATTAATTTTTATAAGTAAGCATATCAAGTCAAATTTTTACAACATTCAATATTCAATCGTAAAATAATTATTTATCCTTTAACAGATTAAAGACGTTATTGTTGTAAAAAAAAAAAATAATAATTATAGTTATAACAAAGAATCCTTAAAATTGTCACCAAATATTTATATTATTATTATTTTTATTTACAATTTCCATTATAATATAATTTTATTATTATCTATATATTACTGTTTTATGGTATTTAGTATTTACAGATATAGATGATTTTGATTTGTATAACTAGTATATAAGTGTATATAAGTTGATATAATATGATATAAATATAATATATTATTGTAATAACTAGGTAGGTACCTCCTAATAATAAATACAATGTTTTTGGAAAAAATTATATTTATAATAATAAAAAGTAAAATAAATGGCATTAGTTGCTAAGGTATACTTGAAGTTATAGGCGAAAAGTCAATAATAAATAATAAAAACATAATATGGTATATAATTATAAAATATAATTGCATTTATTAAATATAAATAACATAATAAATTACGAAAAATACTAAGTAGTTAAGTTAAGTTTAATTTGAAAAGACGACTTGAATCTAAATTTAACGCACCCATTATTGTGATCTCTCTCGACATCGAGCAGTCATGATGATACTACACTCAAAACTTACTGCATAATAGAACGATTGATCTCCAAGATATTGTTAGATATAAACTATTTCCACTCAAACAATAAATTATTTATTCCGGTATATATAATATAAATAATAAATGATTAAATAAAAAACAAAGTTTTTTTGTGTACACAAATAATGTTATTTATATTGTAATAATGTTTTTATATTAATGGTACTCAAATTTAAAATGCTCTAAATTCTAAATATCTTGGATTAAACCTAAATAAAAGGCTGACCTGGGCACAATATAGATCAAATCTTAAAGAGTAATCTTAAATCTACGATTACGCCTATTTAAAAACTTAATCAATAAAAACAAATATTCAAGCATCAATACTAAACTTATTATTAATAAATTCTTATTTGAATCTATATGGACATATTATTAAGACCTGCAACTATAGAGAAATGCAATGAAGTCTAATATAAACAAAATACAAGTTGTTCAAAATGTAGCATTACGTTAATATTGCTAAATGCTCTCCCTATGTCTCTAACCGTGATTTTCATTTATACTATCTTAAAATACCTACCCATAGTGTGCGATGAATCTTTATTATCAGAAAATAAATAAATAAATAATAACAAAATTCATTAAAAACTACAATGATAGGATATTTGGATAAAAAGGTGGGAAAGAGAACCTATGGTATTCGTGAGAATTGAACTAAAATGGCTACCTGACTATTTATATTACCGCAAACGATCTTGGGTGGTAGAGTGTAGTGTTGGACATAGGGTTGCAGGCGTGTGACGGCCGTGACCGACTGATGGTGATGGCGCGATTGCAATGGACTGCGAGAACGGATAACCATAACTATGGTGTGATGTCGATATCCGATTTACGTATAAAATACTAAAAAAAATATATGAATAATTAAATTGATAGAAATTTCACTTGTATCTGTTTACATTTCATTAATATGTTAATTTGTGAAAAATTTAAATAGTTTCTAATATTTGTTCCATATTATGTAGATATAGGTTTTCATGATGCTTACAAGTCTCCTCTTTATAAAATGTATTCCACATATAAAAATAATAATATAACTTATAATATTAATCGATTTATGACATTAAAAACATAAAACTGCTTATTATTTATTTATTACGTTTCGGAAAAATATTAAGATATTAAGTTGAGGTTGAAGCCTGCTCAATTTTGATAATGGGTGATATTTTTATATTAAGACCCCTTTTCATATAATATTCGATAATAATAACAAGCAATAATTTGTAAAATTGTTTAAAATTTAATTTTTTACTAAGAATATTATTGGTAGTTTGCTGGTTTAGTTACTAAAATTAACTCAAGAACTTAAATTACATAATAATATTGTTATAAACTACTTAATTTTATAAAAGCAATATAATATTGATTGTGTGTACTGTATTATTACTTTTATGGATATTAATTTATATTTATGATATGTTATAACTTATAATAGTCTTTTATTATTTAAGGTTTATATTTTATAAATTGATCATTTTAAAATTATATTAAAATTAACTAGACATTAAAATGGCTATTATTCAAAAATTGTTTTCAAATACTTATAAAACAATACTATTTTAAGTCGTCAAATAAATATTCTTAGTGCTCTATTTAAAAAGTATTCAAGTATGTATTTTAAAAATAATTTTAAATGTTTATTTCAGTTTATATTTTTTAGTAAAAAAAAAAAAAAAAAAATAGGAACCTATTCTACAATCTAAAGAATATCGAGTTGTTGAATAGCATGGAATTACTACACTTAAGCAACACGATTGTCCTTTTGTTTTACTGGGTTCGAAAATCGCTGACTGACAATCTATGTACAATAACTCAAAAGTACTCTCTAGGTTATTTCATCTTATAAACATTGTTAGGTATAAGGAGTAGGTACAAAAACTGTGCTACATATTTACTTGTGATAAAAGCAATAACTCTTCAAGTCCATTCAACAAAAAGAACTCGAAATTTGTAAGAAAATAATTTTTAGTAAGTTTTATTATTGTGTTTTCCGTTCCCTTTATTTTTATTTTTCGTTCAGATTAATTTTGATGACCGTGCATTCCCATCACGTTTGTCACAACAGGTCTCATCTACTGAAGTCACGTACTCGAAATTTCAAACTTTTACCGTGTAAAGCGTTTAAATAAAATTTGACCGAATCCTATAACCTGCTCGCATGAGTTTTCTGTTGGACCCCATAGACACTATTACTCACTGGTAATCCGCTTGTTTGTCCACACACTGGATTTTTTTGTCAGTGATTTTACATTGATATCGAAAACTGGGTTAAAATACGTACAGCTTCCATGAACCATTTAGTTTGTAGTTTACGTGACAATAAGCTTCTCATATAGAATAATATTATCCATTCTATAAGTACAATAAAGTTTACGACGTGACAATACCACACCAACCATTTGATTTAATTATATTTAATCAAATACAATATTAAAAAATAAAACTTTTAGCAATTATTATAACAGTACTAAATAAATATTAATTTATAATAATAATAATAAATAATAATTAATTTTTAACTATAAACATAAATAAAGGGTGCCAAACTAAAACGTAGTATTTCCAAAATACTGATTTTTTATGAGAAGTGATTTATTACGTCTTTTCTTATAAAATCAATATAAATCAACTAAAATTCGTTAAATATAATGTATAATAATTAATGACTAACGAATTAATGAATACTAAAACGTACTACTTCTATTTATTTTATGATAATAGCATGTTTTGAAAAAAATTATTTTTGGAAAAATCTTATTGATTGTTAATTATTATTTAAATGTATTTAAAACCAAAAATATTTATTTGCAAACTTTATTAACTTTAATATGATTTTTATGTATTAAAAAGCATAATGAATTTGATAAATATTTATTATTACATTTTTAAATATATAGTCATTAAATGAGTTTAATTGATAAAAATATTATTAGTAATTATATTTTATTCAATATATAGTATTATTAATTAATAATCATCTTCTCTATAAATAATATCTTAATTGTTTTCGATATTATTAAATTAATTTTTAAAAAATGTCTTTATAAAATACTTAAGGACAAGATTGTATTTAAATAATGAAATATCTAGTTAATTTAAATTTATTTTAACTTATTTAATATGGTTTTGCTTGTGCAGTAATTAGCTTGGCTAATATATTCAAGGTTGGTATTTCTCTTTTTAACTTAAACTTCAGTTAGAATTTTAGTACCTATTATTTATGTCTTTAACCAGTACATAAAATAAATTAAAATTATATTGATTCACACATTAAATTAACCTCAATAACTTACTGGTATATTGTTTAAATTATATTTCACACGTTTAATATAAAGTATATGTTAGGTAAGTTACTTTACTAGTTTTATTATTACTTACTAAGATATTAATAATTGCAAGTTCCTTCATATTTTCAAATCTTTTTTTTTTTTTATTCATATTTTATAGAAAAAGATCAATATTATAAAGTTAATGGATGTATAAATATTCAAAATAGATTACTGTTTACATTAGAAAGGGAAAACATTTTGTTAAAAAATAAAAACAACACAACGCAGTTGTTGTAGAAAAAATATTTGTGGTTACTACATGGTTAATAAAAAATAAAAAAAAAATAAAAACAATTTTTTTTTTAAATATATAAGTAATTTTGAAGATGAGTTGATTTTTAAGCTATTTGATAATATTATGTATTATACATATATACGATTTTAATTTAAAACGATTAAGACCTATCAAAAATTTAAGATTATACCTAACCTAACATAACATTACTATTCTAATATAACTAATTAAACTATTTAAATTACGTCAAGAAGTTAAGTGTTTTGGAATAAATTTATAAAAATATTTTGTTATGGTTAATAATTGCATAGTGCTTATCTATTTAACATAGATTATAGTGACAACATTGGTGTAAAATATAAATAAGTATATTTTGATTATTTTAACACTATTTTTTTTTTATCTATTGAAAATGTTTTTTATTTTGATCAATTTTTTAAAATGTAATTATGACTAGAAAATGGTACGTTTTGGCCTGTTCTGACGATGTTAATGGATTTTTTGATATTTTTTCCACATCTGACTCACTTTTAAGAATGTCGGAAATAGTACGTTTTAGATTTTCACTTTTTAAATACTGTTAACAAATCTCAGTAATAATAAATAATAAGTTATAAGCTTAGTAACAATTAATAAAAAATAAGTTACTCATAATATTTTTCTTTAGTAATCTCAAACGTCTTAAATTAACATAATATTATATGATTTATAAGGCTCTTTTAAATGTTAAGAAAATAATAATAATTATAAGTTACCTGGACAAAGGTTAATATTATTATAAATGTCATATATTATACGTTGAAAATGAAATGTAAATATACACGCACGTAAGCAATTAATGTACTTATTAAATATTAGTTAAATTAAAAAGTATAAATCACATTTCATATTTTTAAGTCTCTTAGTATTACATTATTGTATGTAAAATGTAGAAACAAATTTTATTAATATTATTAATCTTGTTGACATCTCATACTAATCTTATTCATTTATGCAGACTCATGAAAAAATCTTAACTCAACATTTGTGTATAAAAGTTCGTATAATATAAATATTAATTTAGTAAGTTTGTATTGTTTTAATTTATAATGAAGATTGCATTTTATGAAAACATACTATGGTTCAAAGATAATTATTAATTACCGAGTCTATAAATTATATTTATACTAGTTCTTATTTATATTTTTAATTATCACGTTATAAGTCTATTATCAGCGAGAAAAATTACTTTTGATAAACCAGAAGATAGGGACGGTATATTTAATTCATAATTTATTATATTATATAATTTAAGTTGATGGCAGCTTAAATTTTAAATAATTTGCATGGTATAAATATAACACTACACAATTCTATGTTTTTAGTTCGATTGTAAATCTATTATAATAATATAATGAAATTTAAATTTGTGTTCATGATTATAGAAGGCATGTTAAACAAAAATTAACTATTAAGTCTTACTTCCTCTTAGGATGAAATGTGAGAATGAAAAAAAATAATAATAGAGATAATGTAAATCAAGGGTATCTTCCTTATCTCGATCATGTAAGTTGATGTGATTGTTTGTGCGTGTTTGCCACTAAAAAAATAAGATTTTTAAGCTTTTTGTAATTAATATTACAATATCATATTATTATTTTTTGTACACATCATAAAAAAAAAAATAAAACCATAATCCTTTTCAAAATGTATTTCTAGTTCATAGTTATAGGTATATGAATATGTATAATTAGTTTTCATAATTTTCTCTCATATAATAACTAAATACTTAGGATAAAATGATAAATACGTTAAATGTTTGTAATTTTTTAGGCTGGGGAATGTAGCATACCGTATATTATAAGCATACCGTATGCTTATAATTATTACTATGCACGTATAATTGTAGTACTAAAATGTTTTAAGAATATATATGGCTTTCAAGAATAGTTAAAGGTTAATTATTTCCAAATAATTAAGTTGGTAGAATTTCAAATGAAACAAATATAGGTATTTCTGTTTTTTCTAACTTCATAAATAATTTGTCATAAATTATACAAATAAACAATTCTTTTAATATCGTGGATCAATATACTAGTAATATTAAGATATTAAATACGTGTAGTTAATTAGTTATTATTTATATATTATAATGGTTAAAAGTCGTAAGTAATATATATATATATTTAATGAAGTTTTTTTTTTATATTATTAAAGTATGAAAAAAAAAATCAAAAAATATTTTACTTTTTTAATGAGTTAGACACTTAAACGAATCATCTTGTACATATTATACTAAATGGTTCTCGCTTTTAATATAAGAACAACATAAACATGAAACATAGCTTAAAAATTACCTTTTAAAGTACCTATATATATTATGTGTTCAATTAATTTCTCCACGGTACTTTTTGTTTATTTTATTGTTCTAAAGATAGAAAAAAAAGAACACTGCTATAAAACCAATATATTTAAGTATTTCAAAATGCAGGTGAAATAAACCGAATAATGAATTATTTGATTGTATCTAAATACAATTATGGTAAGTATGATAAACTTAAATATTTTATATTTACATTAACTAAGGCGTTTCTCTCAAAACGCATTTCAAGGTGACAACAATGGCATAACACTTATTGTTGACTATATAATATATATTATATATGCTGACTATAGTTGAAATATTACTTTTGTTACTAATGTTTATTTAAGGATAATATAATATGATTTTTCAAACAATATACAAATAAATATCCAAAATATTTAATAATAGAATGAGAAAATACATTATAATATTTATCGAATATACTGTTGAGTGCGAAGTGCTATGATGTTTTTTTACAAAAGGGGTAGCATATAAAATATTATATAAAATTAATTATCGTGATATAATACACTTAAAGTTATAGTTAGCTATTTTTTACTTAATTTTTAATTTTAATTTATATTTCAAACTTAATTTTTATACAGTTATAAATCTTTATTTTTCAGATCTATATTATGTACGACGTATGGCCTTATTGTAATTGTATGTGCTGTATAATAAATGATTAATGGCGAATAAATTATATACATTTATAATCATTTTACTAAATAAAATGTCTAGAAACAAATTTAGGTAGTCGTTTAGACATATTTTTTTTATGAATTTTAAGTATTTTTTTATTTAAAAAAAATGTATTTAATATGTTGAATTTGTATTCGTAATATTACTTATAACTATGTTTTCCATCTAAATTGGATAAGATTAAAAGATTTACAAAAATAAATAATAATCATACATCGATGACATCTAAACTTTATATGGTATAAACTACAAATAATATTTTCAATTTTAAAACATTTTTAGTAAATGAATATATTCACATCATGTGTGAATCACAAATTGTTATTGTGTTCCGGTATTATACGATTGTTAATTATAAAGAGCATAAAACACCTACAGATTTATAAAATTTATCGATTTCAGTGACAAAAATGTAGGTCGGTTTGAACTGTTAATAATATGATTATATATTTCCAACTATGGCGTTTTATTGATTAAAAGCGCTAATACATTATTATTTCAAGAATTAACATATAACAATACCGTAGA
Source organism: Aphis craccivora (assembly GCA_009835225.1). Lineage (NCBI taxonomy): Eukaryota > Metazoa > Arthropoda > Insecta > Hemiptera > Aphididae > Aphis > Aphis craccivora. The sequence continues at coordinate 84,411 of VUJU01000336.1, read as the reverse complement.
CAAATAACAATTTAAATTCAAATATTAAGTTGCTATATTTAATCGTTGAGTTTAATTTATTTTTAGATTAACGATAATTAAAAAACAAAAGTAAATAAATTCTATTGTATTTATTATATTAATTTAAAAAACAATTATTGTTTTCATGTCCTTTTACTTTTAAAAATACCTAATGTTAATAATAATCCATTATGTCACTTGCTGAAGTCGTTCAATGAGTTAATAAAATTTGATTTTAATTCAGGTCCAGCTTCTAAATTTAAAATGTACATTTTTTTTATACAATATACCTAGGCAGTGGTGTATCCAGAGGGGTGGTGGGGGTTATAACCCCTCCCCGAAATGTCTTCGAAAAAAAAAATTCTAATAGTTTGAAAAAAGAATAAAGTGTTATTACACAGTCCAGAGTAGAGTGTATATAATAAGAGCTCTATCTATAGCAAGGCAGTGACACTGTAAATACCTAGGTACATTTTATTTTCCTGTTTTCGTTTCAAACCACCTTATCTATATTAGTAAAAATAATGGCCATTAGTTTCCCCCTTAGGCCTTTGTTGATTTCTTCAAAAAGAATGTTTAGATTTAGAAATTGCATTAGAGACTGCTTCCACTGTTCAAAAAAACATTCAAAGTATACGAGAAAATTGTGATATAGAATTTGAAAAACTATTTTCTAATGTAGAATCTATTCGTGGAAATTTTGATATTCCTATAAGCTTGACACTACAAAATCAACGTCAATCACATAGTTGTAATGAAAGTCTGCAACAGTATCATAAAATATTTATTTTTATTCCATTTTTGGATAGTTTTTCGGATCAATTGAATAAAAGGTTTTTATTATATAAGTCTGTTTTAAGTAATTTTCTTTGCATTTTACCCAAGGCAAGAATGCAGATATCCCAAAACATAATGAATCAATTCAAACAACTAGTTGAAAAATACCAAGCAATTATTGAGGATTGTACTAATTTAAATGTAAATAATTCTATTTTAAATGGGGAATTAGACTTGTGGTATACTCGGCAGTCGACACACTACTTTATCATCGATGGAAAAATATAATGTTATTGATCTCTACTTCAATATAAACCCTGATGTTTTTTCAATAAATTCTAAACTTGTCCAAATATTTATAACACTGCCTATATCAACTGCAACGGCAAATGAGAGAGAGGTCATTTTCATCATTACGTTGTTTAAAAAAGTATTTAAGAAATTCAACGAGCTAAAATCGTTTAAATTGTTTGTCTTTATTAAACATCCATCGTGATATGAATGTGAAAATTGAGGATGTCATCGATGAGCTGGCAAAAACATCAAAAAGAAAAATGAACATTAATATATAACTTAGTTATATATTCAAAACGAATATTTATTATATTATTATTTACAAATTGTACACTTTGTTTAATAACCTGTTAACTTTTTTTTAAAAGTTAAACTTACATATATGATAATTTTTCATTTCATATATAAAATTTGTTTAATAACCCCCCCCTCCCCTCAAAAATACCTGGATACTCCACTGTACCTAGGTATCTATATATTTTTGTTGATTGTTTTTGTTAAAACTGTGTATACAATTCATTGCATCTTTTACCCTTTGTTGATGGTTAAACTATAAATAAATAAATTTCATTTTTTCTCTTTAGTTTATCATAACTATAAATTGTTGGATTAAGTATTATTTTCAATAAAGAATGTTATAACAAGCAATAGTAATAATAATAATGGATAAGTATTAATGTACCTATTATTTCTTTTACACGATATTTATAAAATATTATTACTAAAACATTATTATTTTTTTTTTTCTATAATAGATTGATTTAGGTATTTGTTTGACCAATTTTGATTGTTATTAAACGCTACTTATTGATGTATGAAAAATAATAATTTTCAGAAAATTTTGATTTTGATAATATGAAATGAAACTATTCTATTTTATGTGTGCATTCATTTTAATATTTAATAAATTAAAAAATGGTTGATAAAAATTACAACTGTATATAATAATGTATAATAATGTGATGATTATAATATTCAAATAAAATCGATAAAATACACTAAAACATTAAAAAATATAATGAGTTAAAATATTTGATGAATTTGGGTATCTTCAGTATAATTTGTTTTTTAAGAATAAGTATACAACATATCATTTACATCATTACGCTGTACAACACACGAAATTTAACGTTAATAATTATTATAAAACGTCTAAATTGTGAACAGTTTGAAAAAAGAAAATATTGTTGAATACTTGTAAGTAAAAAAAAAACTAGTATCGTCTATACAATTGTTTCCTGAAATGTGTTATATAATTTTTTCTTTATTTATAATCTGAACAATTATTTCAATGTCTCTCTATAAATCTGTCCTGACTCAAGATTAATTGGCGCTAGCAAAGATTGTAGAAGTTCCCACGAGATTGTGTGTTATATTACAGTTCTCACAGAGAGCTGTCGTATTTTATTGGTTTCTCTGGTAAATTTACCTGAAAAGGATTTCAAACTACTGAACACGAATTCACCGGACCAGAGGATAATAAAGATCACTTGTGAGCCTCTCGAAGAAATAGCTCCCTACTATTTGTGTCTTATTACCTTTATTGAAAAAAAAAAATACAATTTATGGGAATTCTATTCTTTTGAATATAATGTTTTATTGTATTTTTAAGTACTGTTACATAATGAAATGAAAATAAGTAATAAGTAAACGCATTATAGTATTATTCAATGATGAGTATTTTATTTGTATTTCTGATACAATAATCATCATACAAATAAAACACACTAAACGTCTAAACGTAATTCTAAATCTAAATACTAAGAATAAAAGTAATATGATTACAAATTCAAGAAACTAATGTAAATAAAAATGAAATATATTTGTATTATCTATATTTTAAGGGTAAGTACATTAATTAGATATAATCACGCATTGTGATTACTGATTAGTTTTAACATAGAATTTCATTGATTAACATTACGATTTACGAATATATTATATTCATTAGTTGGGTATTCTTAACGAGGAAGTCTTCAAATTACATTATCAATATCGTGAACTGTTGAATTTTAAAGCTTTTGACTGCTCAATTATAATAATGGATTTATAATTTTTATGATTTCAGTGATAATGACGGTAATTTTGTCCATTTTCACGGTGGTGCCTTTAATTATGTTCGTTGTTGGTAAGTTTTGTACTGTATAGTATACTTTTAATTAAAACAAATATTATTTAATCCCATTATACAAATGCATGCATATAATGAATTAGTTATAAAAACTAAGTTTGAAGTATAATTTTCTATGTATACCTATACAACTAATTAAAGTAAATTTAATGTATATTTTAATAATTTTCATATTTATGAAATATTCCGGTTTAACGAAAAACCTAAACCCTCTGTACAGTTTTTCAAGAAATTTGGTCGTAGGTAGTATTAACTATTAAGTAAGCAAATATTATTGAAGATTTATAAATTATAAAAATGTAATCGTTGTATTTTACTACCTAATGGTTAATTATTTTCATTATATTTTTTAAAACATCAGTCGTTATTTAATAATAACTACCTATGAAGCTATACTAATAATACTTTATTCATATAATATTATTGTTTTATGTATGGCAGGTACTTAAATAAATATAATATTAAATATTTTTATATTCACTTAATTATTTTTACAAATCATAACTGAATATCTGTATATGTAGAAGTTGAACAGTTGTACAATTTAGTCAACTTCGAAATTGTATACTTTAATGTTTTACGCATGATATTTATGTAATAAAAACAATATATGATGGGGTGTAACTTTTATCTTTTAATAAGAACATTCCAGTTTATTTATATAACACAAACTATACATATATAATATATATAAATGATAACAATAAATATTAAATATTTTATGTATGTATTTATAGTATTTTTTAGTTAATCATTTGAATTCATATTATTAATTTCTGAGTTTATACTACGATGATGTATAGACTAAATCAATAATTGATGTTAATTATTAAAATATCATCTTCTAATAAAAGAATAAAAAATAGATATTTTTAATTTAAAATTAATAAATTAATGAAAATTAAAGAAGCAAAAGAGAGCAAGATCAATACATGCATTTTTAATATATATTTTTGTTTAGTTTTTTTAAATATTAGTGACAAAATAAAACAAACAAAAAGACTAAAGTAGTTTAATTCGCAGGGTCATGTCAGTCGACATTAAAATTTTTATTTGCTTAATAAATATTATTAAATACTAAATTGTTTGATTTAATCAAAATTTAGTTACAAAGCAAAGATTAAAAAATGAGTTTTCATCTGTCATAATATGGCTTTAAAAAGTATAAACTAAAGCAGGCAAGTCATAGTTTCTAAAAATGATAAAATTAATTGAAATCTGTTTTGGACGGGTGTCTTATACCTACGACGCAAAGTGAAATAATAAAATATATAATTATACTAAAAACTTAGGAATTTATTATTATGTGGATTTTCTATAACATATTAATAATTAACGCTGTCGATTTCATTTAAAAAATGAATTAAATAAGTATTTACACGTTTAAAATTATATTTATGTATCTTAAATGACTGATTTTATACATTATTAGATTTGAATGTATACTATAGTTTGATTGAATCACTTTTCCGTTTTCTAATTTATTTTATGTCGTACGATTTCGAAACACTTTAGTGGTCATTCATCAATAACTGTTTAAATATTGGTTCCAAATAATGAATTTTATAAACTAAAAATAAGGAACCATCAATTCTGTCATTTTTTGTGTTCATTGTTGTAGACAATTCATTCAATCCTTCGATAATGCATTATAAATTTGTTATGTGCATACAAGGAATATCTAAACAAAAAAATAATAACTTTGTAGTATAAAGTAAGTACCTAAGTGAATTATGCAACAGCAATTTCCTTGTTTTTGTTTTTTATTTTATTATTTTATTGCACAATTTCTCGGCTCTCCGAATAGTATGTTTTTATAGTTAATACTAAGAAAAACTAAGAGTTGCAATATTGATGGAATTTCACTGAATCTCAGATAAATTATAATTTTCCGAGAAGTTACTGGTAACTATTATTTTTTGATCTTCTATTGTACTCAATTTTTTTTTAAATAAAAAATTAAAATGATAAGTATAATAAACACGTAGTCTACCAAAATTATAATTCAATTTCGTTTTGTAACCTGGAATAAAATAAACCGAAGTTTAGTATTATTTTATAAATTAATAATTCTAAAAAATTCGATGCATATTGAGTTGTCAGTTGAAAAAAAAAATGGAAAATATACTCCATTTACAGTTAGAAATTATTTGTTTGAAAATCAATTAACAGAGAGCCAGAACGCTGTTTTACACCGAAAAATAGAACACTTAATTTATTGTTAAAACTGAGAGTTTAAATAACACAACAAAATATTGTTTTATAAGAATTATTAATTATATAATATATAATTTATAATATATAGTTTTTTTTAATATGCTTTCTTCAGTCACTACTAATATAAAGTAATAGAGAAAGTAGTGCTTATTTAAAAAAAAATATATCATGCCCAATAGATAATAGTAAAAAAAAAACCGATCAAAACTTTTCAAGCATTAATTTAAATCCATTTGACATAAAAATTAATTGAATAAATTAATGTTATAATATACTTATTATGGTTTACTAAAATTATTAATCATTTTCCAAAATATTAATCTTTAGAAGGAGTTGTTAACGAGATAAAATAAAGGAACACACTATACATAATACATACAATAATTTATGGATACTAACTATTTGTATTGCATTAATTGATTGAATTCTTATTTTTTTATATCTAGCGCGTTCTTTTTAACCATAATTTTTATGTCAACCGATAGTTAGCTATTTGGACAACAAGTATAGTTTATTATAATGATAATAATATCAGCGAAAAATGTCGGTAGAGAAACCGTCATGCGCGATAGACACTAATTTTGTAGTATAATAGTCTCGTCGTTTTTCGGTGAAATATTTAATTTATAGTATTACCCATTTCCCGATTCAATCTAATTTGAATACAATTTGAACAAGTGCATTACACACATACCCTAACCGGATAAAACAAGAAAAACGCGTAATATCACATTTATTATATTATCTCCCCGGCTGGCAAATATATTACACCTTTAGTACAACTGTACTAATGTTATGTCTCGTCTTATTCCAACGATATTAGCCCTTTTTATCAATCCAAACCAATCGAACCGAACCGCGAGTTTGGAACTATAATATTATAATATTATTCACACGTGAGTCATAATAGGTCGGGTCAAGGAATATCGATCGTTTCGCGACATAATCATAATCACTGTGACATGACACGACTGCACGATGATATAATATATATATATACCTTATAAAGTTTGAAATATATTAGTTACATACCACGTGCAATATTGCACATGCACATCGTACCACTTTAATGAGACGCGCGAACCGTAGCAACAAAAATCATTGTTATTATTTTGTCATTATTTCAACGCGACGTTTGACGATGACGCTCGTTTTTTTTTTTCGACTTGTTGCAGGCGTTGAGTTCGTTCGCGACTGTCCGCGGGAACCTCACATACCGGTGTACATGATCGTGGGCGGCATATTCGGCATGATCAAAATGGTGTGGCTGCTGTGCCGACAGGTCAAGTCGCTGCGGTACAACAAGCGCCGGCGGCCGGACATGGGCACGCGGGAGGACATGGTGTCGTCGATGGGGTCGCGCATAGCGTCCGTCGGGCTGGCCGCGTTCCTGGCCGGTTGGTTCGCGCTGGGCAACTATTGGATACTGTCCGTGTACTGGCCCGACTCGGAGCCGTCGTCGCTGTACGAGCCCAACGGCTGGTGCAACAGGACGCTGTACGTCACCAGCCTCGTGCACCTGGCACTGGTGTACGCGGCCGGCGCACTGGTGCTGGTCACCGTCGTGGCCGTGCTGGTGTTCCAACAGTGCGCGTTCCGGTTCAAATAGCATACGGCCACCACGGCGCTGTGCGGTTGCGCCCACGGCCACCACGGCAGCCGCCGCATGACCATCACCGGCATACTGCCGTACAGCGCCATACACATCAGCGTCACCAGGCCCGTCGACGACGTGGCCCTGTAGTCGGGCGGTGCGCCCGACACACCGACGAATCGCGATCGTCGTCGTCGGCCGCCGACGCCTCGGACGGCGGTCGTGTTCGACGGCGGTTGCGACTCTGCGCGGCTGCAGCTGCAGTCGTGTATAATAGGTAAGGCATTGGGCGCACTCGGCTACTCGGGGCGCCGCGTTGTGAGTAGGAACGAGTACTTATGATGCATACGACGTATAATATCGTGCGACACGTTCGAATGCATTTACCGTTTTCAAATACGACAATCCGGACTATTTTGTCGGCCGTGTTTGTCGAGGAACCCCCTTCCCAAAAAAAAAAGAAAAAAAAGTGACTTATAATTCGCATAAGGCGTTATATTATTAGATATTATTAACAATAATGACGAGTGGCAAATACGACCGGGATTGTTGTATTTGGAATCAAAACTTATTTACGGTTAGATGTATACCTATTATTATAAACATGTATTATATTATTATTTATTACGACAATTATTTTAAGAGTATTATTTTACCCCCTAAAAACGTAGAACTCTTGTGTACGGTTGCGGTGTTGCAGTAAGGATCTGGCCGCGATCGATCAGCATTCGCAGTTTTAGGCTAAAATTATGAGAAACGCCTGTTAATCGAATAGAATACGGTTGAGAAATCTACAAAGATTATAATTGTACAATGTTGTGCATTTGCGTGTATAGTGTAACGTTTGCTGGTAAGTATCATTCGTAACGGTGTCCTTTGTATTCAACATATTAAATACGATCGTCGCGTCACGCGTCGTTACGCAAAGCCATTTCGTACGCATCCATTATTATAAATTTACCTAAGTACGGTGTTTATGTCATGTGCGCTACTGAGTTGTTTCGCTCATTGTCAAATATCATTGTTATGTTATCGTACAGACTCTGATATCACACTGACGGGCTTATACATATTATATCATTTAAAACGTATATTTTATAATATTTATCTCCTCCGCATTATAGAATATTTATATTATGTTTATCGCCAGTGTTTGTTCCCGTATAAATAACTTCCGCTTTTTTTTTCTGATTTATATTTTTTAATTATGATTTTGAACGATTATTATTGCAATATTGACTTATACTTATTATAATTTCTCATTAATATCTCTTGTACGGTATATTTGAACTTCAGCAGACCCTGTTCCGTAAAAGTCAATTGTAAATATTTTAAAAGTAGAATTACTTATTTTCGTTATTTAAATACTTAAGAAAGTTTTAAAGTTTATGCAGGTGATGGGTAGAGGAGTATAATATATAGTAGGATGACGGATAATAATAAAATATGTACAATAAACATGGCGAGATACCAACTTTAACTGTAATTTAACGAATTCACGTCACGATAAACGTCGTTTTCCATTCTTTGCTTTGCTCAGAATGCATTTTTTCAAATCCAGAACCGTATCGTTTGACACCCATATAATAATAATGTACTAACCCCCGATCCTCGTGCCTGTTTTACAGCTCATGAGGCAATGCTTACTGAGAAAACTAACTTCTTACTATTCCTACATCGTGCGCTAGTTTACCTGTTATTGTGTTTAAATGTATCATGTGTTCGCATGTGCGTATACTATTTTGTTAGCTGTTCTCGTTCGTTTTGCTCCTTTATTGTTATTGTTATTTTTATCGTATAAATTGA
>VUJU01000336.1:22199-75542 GCA_009835225.1 Aphis craccivora | reverse complement strand
AACACTTAAAAAATGTTTAAATGCGTTTCGTCCTTCAACTAATAATTTGATTTCTCTTTGCATTTATATTATTTAACACATTTCAATTGATAATTTTATTATTATAATATTTAATTTTATGCGTAATAATGCATTTTAACGTTAACACGATGTAATATTCATAATTTTTTTAATTAATAAATATTGAAATATTAATTCTAATAATATTTAAGATATATTATATTAAAACTTCGATGTGCCCATTATAATATAAATACTATACATATTATACATTATACTATCTATTTCATTAAAAACTAAAAAAAAACAGACTATATCTATGGTTCTCTCTACTATTGTTATGATTGTAGTAAAATTATTGTATCTTTCGACATGTTATATTAAATATATGTATAAACCATACACTATTGTTACAGTTCATTCTATAGAATATATGCATTATTGGATATAATATGCTTAAGCTTACAGTATTTACAGTTTTAAAAATCGCAAAATAATAGCAAAATCATCTACTACCTATAGTACAAGTCTTTTGTAGTCATAAAGAGACTCAATGATTTGCTTTAAAATCTTTATGTTTATATAACATTGTATAGTGAAGTTAATCATATTAGTTTATTCATAATTTTTATATCTGAACTAAGTCGCTTAGAGAAATACTTGTTCGTAGATATATCGTATAAAATTAAATATAGGTTAACATAAACTGTCATTAAATTTTAATTTTTTCACTGCTTTTGTAAATGTTGATTATGATATCATAAAATGTTTCAGGTTAACAATCAATACGTATTGCACTTACCGTTTGAATTTGGTAAAGTTTTTAAAATTAATTATAAATGCGTGTCATGCGTGATATGAATTATAGTAAGTGAATATCATATAAAATTTATTCTGTGAACTTAAATTTAATCACGCATAAGTGTATCACAATAATAATTGTTCTACGATGCGGTTATTTTATTAAATTTTGGTTTTGAATGTTTTTGCAAAGTCTTGAAATGTTATTATCTTATGTAATGTGTCCGTATTCATACATTACGCACACTGAGCACTCATTGATTATAAATTGTATTATTATTTTCGTGAATTTAATCAACAGAAATAATTCAGTTAAGATTCTCTTAAGACTTAAATTAATATTCTACTCGTTTAACGAGTATTCGCATAAATGCAAAATAGATATAAATCATTCTGATTTATGACCATTGGTATCAATGACTAAAAGATTTTAAGTGTTTGGACGTGAGTACGTGACATGAGTTAAGTTGAGAACGATAATGGTGGAAGGTTGGGATTTAGTACTTTAATGTAAACATTAGGTCCTGTGGGTTACCTACCCGTTAAAATTGTTTATACCGTCTAAATACATTTTTTTAGTACGGAGATTTAGATTGATCTAAGTTTTTTAACAACTTAGAGGACGCTACCCTCACATGTATTATCTACGTATTATAAATATACAATATAGCAATTTTCGTTCAAATATTATTAGCTTTAATATTAGAATTAATTGATCTATTATCAGTTAGAAACGAGAGAATTATATGTTCGTGAGCGTTGGTTTTTTTCGATATTTAAATTTTTAATTTTTACTGTGAATATTACAAATTAAAAATGCTTATTTCTTGAATAACCAACAGTTGAGAACAGATAATATTTTTACCTTTGTAGAAAAATTATTAGTTCTACTGAATGCAAGTTTGTCAAGTTATATGTTTGTAAAATGAAAACAATATAATATGTAACGGTGACGTCCTCTTAACATACTTTTTTATGATAAATAAATAACAATACATATAGAGTTAAGTAATTTTCATTATTGTCGTAACATTATACGATATCTACATCATCTTGAATATATGTATAATGATAACTATTTTTAAATTATGAATGTAGAAACAAGTTATAACATGGACCATATAAAGTGATTTGAAATTATCACTATATATTATCTACTATCATTATATTATATAATAATATATAATAAATCATTATTGAATATACAAACAAAATTAAAATTTGGTGTATAGTTAAAAACTGTTACCTATATTAAAATCATTTAAAATAAATTGTTATAACCATATGTTATACTCCATAGTATAACATAATATAACGAAATCAAATTAATTCATTCAAATTTTTTATTCAATATGAGTAAATCTAATGCCAAGAACTCTATTAAGGATAATGTATTATGTTTGTCACACAAAGTTCTATTCTTGCTCTTGAAAATGAAAATAGGTTTCATTATAAAATTGTAATCAGTGAAAATATATACTGCAGTGGTTTTTAACCAGAATAGTATCATTTATAAAAATAATACCAAGACTGTAATAATTGCAGGTTATAGGCACATAATAATATGTAAAAACAAGACATTAACATTGAACGTGGGATGAAAGTCTTGCAACTGATATTATTTCACATCATTGTATCTATTACTTATCTTTGAAAAGATTGAGATTTTATAACCAAGTAATCCAATTTCCAAATATCTTGTCCGTCCGTTAATGCTTAAGTTCATGTTTTTTATTTGTGTTTTCTATAGAAACATTTCCTTACCTAAAGCGTGACAATGATTTTATTTATTCAGTATATACCGGTGTTTAAGTTTGAAATTAACTCAGTCGCTCTCCCAGTGTTAGTGATCGACACTAACAATGAATTATTGTCCAAATATAAACGACAAATCCCTGTTTTTTGTTGTCCCCTTGGGTTTTCGGTGTTTTTAACAATTCGTTTCAATTTTCTCTCAAGAGCCTCCCTGCTCGTGTTTACACCGTATACAATTGTATACATACTGAAAGACAATATGTGAAATTAAAAATGAATCATTCAGTAGTGTCAACACAACAGTGAAAACCCAAAAATTTAGTATTTATAAATTATAATTAAAAGTGGTAAAGTATTATTGAATAGAATTTTAATACTTTCAAATAAAAATTAAAAATTAATTAAAAAGCTGTAATTACCATTTATTTATATTTATACGCATCTGATCTTCCTATAACATGAATAGTATTTTAAAACACATTTTATTTCTTTACTAAAGTAAAATGTAATATAATTTATTTAAAAAATTTTCTTACACGGCCATGTGCATTGAATCATTTTTTGATTTGAAGATTTCTATTGAATTATTATTGGTATTTACCAACATGAAAGTTGAGGTTTATGTTTAAATTTATCTGTTTTATACAGATTACACAATTAACAATATTATGAATGCTGGGACCAAAATAGAAGAATTTGTAAAATTCAATTGCGTCTTTGTAGAATAATCTCTACGTATTAAATAACATTTCCTAAACCAATACTTACCATATCATACTAATGTATATCAAATATGTGATAATTTATTTTTTTTCCTTTTAAGTTCTACTTTTTTTGGCATATACATTATTCTATACCTATGTTTAATAATAAATATTTTCAATTTAATTATGTTTACTTTTACTTAATATACTTCAATATAATATAATTTCAGCCTATAATTGCATCATGAACATTTGTTTGTTTCAATTTTAATCATAAGTACCGTCTTGTTTCCTTAAGAAACTATTGTCTAAGTTACCTAATATTCTTAATATATTTTCTATAAATTTAATATGATTACAACACAACGTGTTAAATCTATAAAATAAAAGCTAATAATTTAATATTTTTAATGTCTTAAATTATTTTATAAATTGTTATCATTTTTTGTTCAAACACATTATTTTGAAACTCATAATAAGAGATTTCAACAAATTGTATGTGGTTTTCTGTACAACGGTTTTTATGACTATAAAATTTGAAGATATTGTATAATGAATAACAAAAGTAACATAAGTACTCTTATAACATTAAAGATCTTCGTATGAACTTTTATAAAAATAAAATCATTAATATTAAGCTGTACACCATATTGATTTTATTTTTATTTTTGTGCAACCGTAACCTAATTTTTGTTTAATATACAGTTTTATAATCATTATTTACTATATATACAAATATTTTAATATCGCCATAAATATTTACTGAAATGGGTAGTTAAAAAAATATAAAATAAACTATCAATCATTTTTTTGGTGTATTTTTAGACGTTTTAAAGTTATAAATATAAATATTATACTTGATAAACCTTTACAATTTAATAAATATTAAAATACTCGTACAAAATATCGTCCTATACGTTATCCAATATTAAATAATATTTTAATATCACATAATATTTGATTTAGTATTATTGTCATGAATCAAGTTCATAATTCCCATAGAAGAATGACTTTGAATATTATACTATATAAATACCTACTTTGTGTTTAAAACATATTATAGTACTATTGTGATTTTTTCGTATATAATAAAAATTAGGTACGCATAGATGCGAACTTTGTTAATGGATGTTAATAGAATTCTACTTTCATCTCAAGATCTAAGATGAAAACGATGGTGAAGTTAAGAATTTAAAAAAAATGAATACCTGCCTACATTTCAAGTTATCTCTGTAATGTAACTAATCGTATAGGTTTACTAGATACCAAATAATTAATGTAAAGTTCAATGATGATTTACACGTTCACAATCGTCGCTATATACTCTTTATTAATACAGCTAATTTAACAATATGGATTGAAAACATTTCTGTTTTTAAGTAGGATAAAATTCTGGATAAAAAGGAATAGGTATATAACAATTAAGTCTATATTTTTTTTTATATTCATGTGTTCACTAAACAAATATTGGCTCTAAGTGAAAAGATATACCTAGTATAAAAACCGAGTAAGAACGTTTTTCATTGATAATAAAAAAGTAATAGATACGTTTGAACTAACAAAATATGCGTAATTTACCATTGTTGTAGTAAAATATAGAAAGCAGTTGACTCTTTTCAATTTCTCATATAATATTAATGTATAGATACAATTTAGAGTTAAAGTAAATCAATGTTAAGTTTAAAATAATAATTGTTATTTTTGAATCGAAAAAGTTTGATTTTGAGTCCAGTGAAATCAAATCATAAATTAACTTGACTTAAATTATTTTAAAAAGAACAAAAAAAGATTTCATTTTCTTGTAATTACTTCTCATATATTTTTTTTTTAGAATTAAAAAAAAGAAAATAATAAGTCTTTTTTTCAAGGTTAATTTAAAAAAAAATGTAGCTGAATGGAGGTTATTGAAATCCATATAAATGTCTTGCATGTTAAGTTAATTTAAAGTAAAATATTTATGAAAATCTATTGATATTGTAAATAATATAAATGTGTGTATAATCAAGTGATGGATTTTCTGAATGATCCGTTTAAAAAAGTCAATCATAGTATACAATATAATATTTAAAGTTTTGCGTAGGTACCCAATATGCAGTTTAATATGGTTTAAAATATTAATACACACGTATTGGTCTAAGTAAAATTTTACATGATTAAACGACGTTACCAAAAATGTTTTATTAGCTAGCAATTATATTCAACAATAATAAAATAATAATTATTGAAACAAATAATTTCTATTACCTACCAACAAATTGTGCATAAATCTAATAAAAAAACGAATAAAATATCTTGGATTGTATTAAATAATTATTTTAAATGATATTATACAACAATCATATTATTATAAATACATTTATGATGAATATAAATGATTTATTTCGTAGGTACACTAAAAAAAAATCAAACTATTTTAGATACAGTCTCGAGATGGTCAATTTTTACTAAAGTATTTTATATTAATGTTACAGGTCAATCTGTAAAATAATTCAAAGAATATAAATGGGTAATTTATTTAATTGTTAAGATAAATAAATAATTATTTGTTATTATAGAAAAGCATTATAGGTAAGTACTTTAACCATGTATGTATTATTTAAACATAATTAATTAATAATTACATATATTTATTTGTATTTTTATGTTTCATATAATATTATTCCAATATTTAAGTTTTTTCTTGTTGTAAAATATTAATTTCATAAGTTTCCGTTAATTTATTTTTAATATGATTTCACTGTTATTAATTTTTTGTCAAAACTTGTTTTATTATTTTCTGCAGATAAATGTTTTTATTTAGAGAATTGTAAAAACATCTAAAAAAAAACACCAAACACAATTTAAGGAATCAAACTTTATATTAATACATAAAAAGTATTTATAGGTATAGTTTTATTAATAATTACGTGGCTATAAATGGCTACATTTATGTTATAAAATCTATATTTTAATTGATGATTTATGTCTATTACAAATTATCTAAAATATTTTATCAAAAAATAAGATATTGTATACCACTAAACTATTACTATAATTAGCTTAAAATATTATAATATTACGTTTTAATAGTTGTGTATTTTATGTGAAAAAATATAATACTGAATTGTTTTATTTTTATCTTGTTTTTATTTAGAAATACTATCGTCGATGAATAACAGTCAAAATCTCATGTCTTATATCTTAAAAATTAATAATCTGAACTATTAATATCTATAGGGGTTCTGTATTATTGTCTCAGAAGAATTTTACTAAACACACAACTGCAGAATCTAATAGTTCAGATTCATTGAAGCACTACCTGGTAAGTATAAATATTAAATATTTTGAGAAAATTATAAACAAGAAAAATATTTTCTATACTTAAAAAATGTACGATTTATCAAAAAGTAAAACTTTGATTGAAATGTAGTCAATTTTTAAGACGTGACTGACAGACACTTAAAATTGTATTCAGATTGATTTATTTATACGGCGGTAAAAGCTTCTTAAGCAGTAATAATAATATATAGTACTATAATAGTACTATATCTTAAAATGAATTTACTAAATGAAAAGGTCAATAATTTTAATGAACATTTAGGCTTAGGTTTGAATTCCACAATGACACTCAAATCCTCTTTATAAATCCTAGAACTTAAAAGATTTTGAAGTATATACTCGTGAGTGGGTATTATTAAAAAAAAAACATAATACATTGATCACACTTTTATTTTAAAAAGAAGTAAGATTTTAATTTTATAAATAAAAAAATTATTTTTAATTAATTGAAATAAAATATTACACCATATTATAAAATAATTTTCCTAGAATTCAATAAAATATCACACAATGATTGCATAAAAATAAAAATTAAGTTATAAATAATGATTTGGTGATGTTCAATAATTAAATAACTAAAAGGAAAACGTAGAAATGAAAATAACTAATTATCGGTATCAGCAATAAAACAAAATAAAGTATAAAATATTGTTAAAAAATTAATTAATTTTCAAATAAATATATGAAATTCCCTTATAATAAAATATACATTTTTAGTGAATTTTATGAAATATTAAAGTTGGATTATTAGGTAGTTTAAAAACGTCTAGCTACGATATGTGTAATACAAACAATCGAAATAAAATGTGATAGTTCAAAAGCCCTATAGAATACATGGACTCAGTTAGGTTAAATGCCAAAGGTTAAGTTTTTTCTTTTGAAAAAAGAAAAAAAAATAATTGTAGAATCAATACGTTTCTCGCTTCACTAGAACACTTTTTAAAAACATTTACGAGTATTATTGATTATAATGCAGTTTACTATACTTAGAAGTTTTATAAAATAGCAAGTGTTAAATGTAAATAGGTTCGAATAAATACCGTTTAATTTTTTTAATTTTATGATTAAATTTATTTAAAATTGGTACGTTATTGGAGTAAAATCATTAAATTAAATACCTTTTTTTTTTAAAAAAAATTTTCAAGATTACACAAAGTGAATATTAAATTAAGTTGTTTAATTTATGTTTAACGGTTTTATTAGGCTTTTAAATTTTAAATTTTGTTAACTTTAAAATATCTTATAAGCCAAAAAAAAAAAAAAAAAAAAATGTTTATAACTAAAAGAAAGTTAAATAATATTATGTTCTAAAAATCTGACTAGTATCTAATTAGTACTTTATTAGTACTTTAGTACTTATTAATACTAAAGCATTCTTCAAACTGTATAATATTATATAAGGGTTAAAGAAAATGCTAATACATTTTTAGTAAGTACCCATCTAGTAGTATGTTGTACATTACAAGTAAAAAAAAAAAAAACAAACAGCTATTGTTAAGAGAATACCGAAACACATGTGTTGTTACCTTTAATAATATTAGACTACATTAGAGTGAATTTACCTTTTATCAAACAATTTAAATGTTCTAATATTATCTAGGGAAACTCACAGAATTGATATTTTAATTATAAATCAGCTTTGAGCATTTTAAAACAAAATATCCTATACCTATTATAGCTATAAATTACTTTAAAATGAAAATAATAATAAAAAAAAAAAAACCTACGAATTATCCTATATATTATTCTTTCCTTAAAGTTTGATAATAGGTTAATCCACTTTAATATTAAAGCCAACATCACAACAAAATGGCTAGCTGAACGTAAATTGTCTATGTATAATATGTTGTATTTTGTAAGACCATTATTGTCTGTGTATTGTCTTTAGAATACATGCTGATTTAGCATTCTCTTAATATAAACAAAAAAACTGATATTAAAATTTTTTAAATTTTTAACTACACTTCAAATTTATAATAAAAAATGTAGGTATAAGTGCAGAAGATTGTTAGAATGACAAATTTTTTGTATTGTATTATTATCACAGTATAATTAAAAATATAATATATAGTGTTTTTTTATAATTATTTTTTTAAAAGGTCAAGTAGTGTTAATATTTGAATTTATGTATGAATATTATATATATATAAATGTTTTCGAAAACAGAAAAAGTAATTTAATGTTATAATTATATCTATAAATATAATATATTACATTTATGGTGTTATGTATATTGGATAACTTGGTTAACATTTTTAAAAGTCTATACTGACTCGAATGACTTAAATGTTTCCGCATGGGTTAAGGGGGCTTGAGTAGCCTGTATTGTTGTGTATTTAAATCACAATGTACGGGAGAAAATAAATATATTTCCAGCAATTCGATTTAAATGTTTACAACTAATTTTAATTTATGTTTTAATTTTCTTTAATGTTTTCTTGGAAATTAATTTTTATTTTTAAATCTCATGATTATGTTAAATACAAATCAAGTTAGGTATATTTTATGAATAGAAGAAAACTTATTATGCACTACACTATATTAACTAAAATAAATAAAATATGAATTATTTTTTTGAGTTAAAATAAAAACAGGCTAATGAACTAAAATATGTTTTTAAAATTTATATTAGCCAATCTAAACAATTTAAATTTTTCTTTGTCTTCTGAACTTTGGTACTTTTTATAGTTATACCATAGGCAAAAACATTTTTGTTCATGTTCTTTGATATGCGCATTTGCTTGTTGTTGAACGTGGTGGCGGCGGTGGTGCCGTGCCGGAGAGACGCTCACACTAATATTCGCGTTTACTACTCACACAACTTCAATACGTGAATACATGCGTCAAAATAATTGCCAATCGATTACTTCTTAGAAATGGTGCCCTTCCAACTCTTCTAAGTGAAGTATTTTATTAACAATAAAATACTGATTGATAAAAACCCAATTAAATAATAATTAATTTAGACATAAATGTAATATTTTTACATGTTTAATCCTTAAAAATTTTAGTATAAAAAATATACTTGCACGATAAAGCCTATTTAATAGTACTCATAATATTTATTTTTGTATGAATATTATACGGCATCAACATGTGATATAAAATATTTATATATGACAATTATTTAATACATAAATTATGTATATAATGTTGTTTTTAATATGTATAAGTATTTTTAATAAATAATTTTCATATTATTAATTAATAATAAAACAATTTTAACTATAAATACGAATATTCATAAAAAAAAAATTATTTTAATACTAATTTGTGCATTATTATGTTCGTTAAATTATTTTTATGAATACTGAAAATACATGAGAAATTATCCTAAAAATTGTTTCAATTATTTCAAGCCGATGCTTCGACATTATTCAACATCAGTTAATGTTAATAAATGTGCCACTAGAAACTATAACAGCTATCCAGACGACATTATTAAAGGTTACACGTCAAATTCAACGACCACAAAAACCCACTTTTATTCTACATGCTTTCAATCACCCTTCTTACAAACTTCTTTCTCCGTACATTCAGACAAAATTGGAGTACAGATTTTTTTTATTACGAACTCTGGAAACCACTACGACACGTGTTACGTATAAACTGATGAGTACTGTCTTTGTTATAATTTAAAATACAATTATGAAATAAATTACATAACATTGAATTTTAAAACAAAATTATGATAACAATTAATGAATACATTTAAAAAAATGGATATCGCTCTGCCGTAAAAAAATGTCAATCTAAATAACTGATGAAGTATTCAAGTTTCTACGTCTTATACTTTTTGAATAAAATATACAAACAAATATTAACATATATTTAAAATCGTTTGAGGATAAATCGTTATCGTTACGCAATTTCGTAAAAATTTAAAATTCAAACGCACTATAATTTTTTCTTTAATGATGCTTCTAGTTTTTTCTATAGCTTCTTATAGTATCTTCTTGAAGGAAAACTTATGGAAAAGTCAGTGTTGAATTTTTTATCCTTAGATATAGACACAACATTTTTTATGATTTTTCAACTACAAAATTACATGCAAATATTCGTGATTTTGACATATTTCGTAAAATATTGAACTATAAACGCTTATAACAAAAATTGTGACTAACGATATTTGATTTTTTTTTAACTATAACAAGACAACTAATAAGAAACCTTATATTAAATTTTCAATTTTTTTTTGGTCGTCCAAAATCAATACTTAAAAAAAACTCTCAGAAAAATGTCTGTTGTCTATAAATAGCTCAAAAGTAATACGTTTTTGAGTTACAACCATATAAAAAAATCGATTTGGTCGAAAACTGGTTTTGCGTAAAAATTCCAGTTTTTCTCGATTTTTTTTTAAACTGTTGGAAAATGTTTACTTTTGACCTTTATAATACATCAAGGATATCCACTTTGTCATCAGAAACCACCTCCGAAGTTTGAAATTGAAGCATTATTTTGACAAGTTATACTGCAGTACACAAACACACACACAAACAAAAACAAACATCATTGTAAAATCAATACATTCATCACTTCATTCAGAATCTAAAAAGTGTAATAAAAATAAATTTGGCCATTGATACCAATATTATAATATTGTTGACTATGTAAATTAAAATGATTATTTAATATAAAAATAAGTGCTAAATGAGAAAATACATAACATACCTATATATTATATATTATATATATTAAATAATTAAATAATTAATTATGTTTATAATTTTATGTATATAGAAGTATTTATTTTATTATTATGTAAAGTACCTACAATTTTCATTTATTATTGTTCCGATTCATACATTTTAGTCCACTTTATGTAAAGTAGTTAAAAAAATCATAAACATTATTATTATCAATATGTTCTACAAGAATAAATTTATTAAATTATTTTTATACATTATAATTAATATTAAATTGCAATATGTTTTATTTTCTGAATTGATAAAACAAAATCATCATTCAACTTAGGTACATCAAGAAAGTTACATGACGAAATTAAGGTTTGTATTCTTTAATGAGTTGTAATATGTAAATTTTGCTACATAAGTAATTGAAATTTAGCAATAATTTATTTTAAGTGCATATTATATTTTATATATTATGTTTCTATTAACATAGTATGTGAACACATACGTATTGTAGCTTTTAATGGTGACTTAGAAATTATAAATATTTAACTTTTGAACAAATTGCTAATGCTTAAGAAATACATTTAATAATTTTTCACTCTATCTCTATAGTACACCGAAGTTTATTAGCCTTTGCTTCATATTCGGTTTTTAACTTAAAAGACTATCAATTTCTGAATATTTTCGTTTTACTTTTTACTAATCTGGATAGTATTTATCTTTATAAAAATGATGATATTGGTATGAAATAAAAAGCAATTTGATGTCGGGAAATGTCAGAGGTAAAATAATTGTTATACTATTCAGAGTGGTTGTTTTGAGAATTTAATTCGTTTCCGCGACGTTTGGCTTTGAGCCAATATGTCACGCTACAGAATCTCGCCCTCTTTATATTTTATTTTTTTTAAGTGGCTCGTTTTCTTTTGTTTTGGTGTATTTTTTTTTTTTTGTTCGAGTCTCTCTCTCTCCCTCTGTGTGAAATATAAAGATACTGTGCCACGTAGTTGTTGAAGATTTTTATCACAAGGATTTTGCAATGGCCATAGGCAATAGGCATGTTTCATTGTCATCTCCGCGGCATCGTTTCAATCTGCTGCGATTATTTATACTGTCATACGACTTGACGTTTACAGTTTAGACGTTCATAGTGTAAAGTACAAAGGAAAATAAGGACACATTGAATATTCTGTAATAAAAAAAATAAAAAATAAATGGATACCTTCAGTTTTCGGGTGTCCGTGTGTCGCAGTGTTGGCGTCGTATACGAATATACCATTCCACTGTCACTGCAGTGTAATTTGGTTAAGGTATTTAGGACCAAATGAACTTTATTCTAAGCACTCAGTTGAAGTAAGAATAGTATTTTCTATGGATAGTTTAAAATATAATTGTTTGTTCTGTATACAGGAAAATATTTGAAACTTAATGGTTACAAATTTTCAATATGATGTAGGTATAGATATACGTGTGTACAATATGTATCCTTATTCGTTACTAAGTTTTGTTGAACGTGAAGAAGAGCACTTATAACTTTCTAAAGTACAAGTTTTTTAAATGTTTACTAAATGTTTAAACGATTTACTCCAAAAATTTAGAAATTTGTGTATCTTCTAAATTCAATTTAATTATGGGAAAATAACTAATAACTAGGTATAACATTTTATTTTTAGGTAAGACTAAAATAACTAACAATAATTATGCTTGTATAATAAAAATTACTAAAAAAAAATGTATTGATACAATATTTATTACACATTTTTTTTTTTTTTAATATATTATATTAAGGTTGGGTATTAACTATTAAATTAGTTGAAATATTATAATATTATTATAATGTTTATACAAATCTAAAAGTTGTATACTATTTTTTTTTTTTTTTTTTTTTTGATTTAAATAGTATTGGAATTTAAGGTCATTTTAGTTTAAATTATAAATAATTATATATTATAAAATACGTTTAGCTTTTATTACTCGTAATATGCATTGATTAGTTTCCTTTCAGAAGTTAATAATATTTATTTTTTATTAGAAATCCGGTTGTAATATACTCTTCTTATCTATTGTGGAATAATATGATGTTTATTTCTTGTAATTTAATATTTTTGGAGTATTAATTAAAATACATGTATACTGTATAGTCAGTGTATACAAATTCAATCAACTCCCCATAGTTGTGCTGTGACTTTGTGACCTATTTTAAGATGATTTATAATGGTTTAGTTATTCTTTGTTTGGCCTCAGTTTTACCACACTTGAATATTATTTGATTATTGTTTTAAGTTTGGTATTTTATATATTTTTTTTTAATTTTGAAGTTTGTGGTTTTATATATATTTTAAACTTCAACATAAAAACTAAGTGTTCCTTCGTATTTTTTGATACATATTATGATATATATTGTTGATTTAGGTTTTAATGGTACCTAGTATCTAGTAAAACGTGATAGTAATGATAGTATAAATAAACACAATTTACATTTATTCATTACAGGAAAAAAATAGAAATAGCCAAGTTATATTACTTTGGAAAAAGTTTCAGTTTATAATTATAATTTTTTATTGTAATAACTAAAATTAATACTATCTAGTCGGAGATTAAAAGTTTAAAGTACGTCTCTTATTAAAAATAAAAAAAATAATGTTTCATCAAAATAACATAAATTAAATATTATATTGATTTTTTGGAAGAATTATTTATTTTTAAATAATATTTACTAGAAATTGAATACGTACATAATATATTATTATTCTAAGAATGTAATTAATTGATAGAATAATTACTAAATGATTAAATATAATATAGATCATATTATCATAATAACAGAGACGTATCACATGTGTCCCCTTGTTATAAAAACTGAACCTAAGTATATTTTTATTTTAATATTTAATTATAAATAAAAAATTAGTTCCTATTTGTTATAAATTGATTGATTAACAAAGATGTTATATAAAAAAAAGGACTTAATTACTTAATTAAATAATATAAAGCTATTTTATAATAGGAAATTATTGTACTAAGAATATTTTTTAAAACTTAATTATACGTTTTATATTTAATGAAATAATTAGTCGTTAACTTCCACTTTTGTTATTTTTCATTCCGAATTACATTTTCATAGTTTAAATTATTTTTATCTTTAATGTTTGCAACTATATTCTTTACAACGTTTTGCAATCGAATATTATTCTATCGTTCAATTACGGTCACTTTACTTACACTGAGCGTTTCATGCTTAATTTATAAAAACAAAATTTATCTTCTCTAGTCCCAAATGCCCATGTATAAGTTATATATTTATATTTAAATAGTGTAGTAAAATATCTTTTTTATTTGACGTCCGAAATATAAAATAACAAAACGACTTTTGGCTGAATAGTACTTTTATAGTATTAGTCTCGTGTGTATAAAACATTAGCAACGTATAACACAACTACATTAAATGGAGCATTTAATAACCTCTGCAGTTCTCCACCCCTCTCGACCACGGCCAATCTGGTCGTTTGAAAGCCCAGCCGAACCACAACAATATAATAATTCGAATTGCTCTTGTTTGCAGACCATAAATATTGTTGTCAGTGACACCACCGGATTTGTCTGTGGGGACAACTGTTTATCCGAATAAACATACGAAACCCTAATGGCCCGAAGAATAGGTATTACGATGAGTTTTTACACTATTATAGCTAGTGGCTATTTGTATCTGTGGCATTCACGTAGTTAGTACTATGTACCTATAAAACGTACCCGCGGCCATGTTTCTGAACTAAACCGGATCACCTTCCCTCGGAAAACAACGCTCCGGGGTAACGCCCTCTTTCCACAACTGGTTCTATAGTTCATACGTTCAGTAAAAAGGGTGTCTCCGTTCATAGGATTATTTGATCCTATACACATGTATTGTATTGTTTATGATTTATCTTTTCTAAGGTTTTAATACGATTTGTTCAAACTCTTTGTGCTATTATTAAATGTAATTTGAAAAAAATTTAGTCTTTGCGATAATTAGTTAAAAAACCAAAAATCCGACATCAGGAAAATACTACTATGTTCTTCCTTAGACTCTAAAGTGTAAACATAAATTGAGATTTTTACTTTCTAGGAGACGATGCTCAATATTCTAAAAATGTATGTATACGATTCTGTTGCTCAGTACCATAAACCCGAGAAATAGAAATTTAATTATTAACGACGCCACGACGATGATTAATAGAAATGGTACTTTATAGTGTATCAAACACATTTAAATGATAATTAATGCATTATAAAAGTGAAATACTGTAATAATTGTAATTAGACATTGTTAGAGAAACGTATACGTTTATATTCATTTATTTACATTTATGTTTAGGTAGTATAAAAAATGTCAACGACCAAAGTTGATAGGTACCTTATTTATTGAACGTTTGTATTAGGTATACTTATTTTAACCTTTTCAAATAATGGTGTTTAAGGCTGCTATAGCCACGAAACTACGAGTTTAATTTTTCTTGTCTTATTTGATATTTCTACGATGAACTCATAATTTATTAATAAGTAACTTATTAATTAAAACCCTATTTTGTGCAAGTGCTATGGAATTTTATTGAGAATATGATATCTATGCAATAAATTATGCATATATTTTGATTTTTTCCATATGCTTATGTTTTGTCATTGTAATATTAGATACTTATTTATTGTTCATATTTAAACCAAAATATACATCTTAATATAATGTAAGAAGTATTGATTTTCCAACTGTATATTTTATATAGTTTTAAGAAAAAATGATCAAATTAATATATAACAATAGGCCTGATATACATTTAAACTTTCCAAATAGTCTATATTTAATATCTTTTAAGTATTAGTGGAGTGAGTGATAAATATATTGATTTTATATTAATGCGTTATATGGTTTTAAACTGTTATTAAACTTAAAATAGTAGTAAAAATGCTAAAAATCTCGAAGATACTTTATAGTAGAAAATTAAATTTAGTTAGTAAGTTGGGGGCAAAAAATTAAAAATAACTAGTAATTTTCAAAATTTAGATTTATTTTAGGCTATTATTTTATAAAACCATCTTAACCACGTCATTCTAATAAGGTACATTTTTATTGACTTTTAAGGTTATAATTTAAAAGTTAATAACAATAATATATATCTATAATATAAAAATGAATCGCAAAATGTGTTGGTAAACGCATAACTCAACAACGCCTGTACCAATTTGGCCAATTATTTTTTTTTAATGTTCGTTGAAGTACAAGGATGGTTTTTACAGAGAGAAGAATTCGAATAATTGCTAGGAAGATCCTAAAAACAGCCCTTACTATAATATGGATAATATAATATTGATCGTCTCCATGGCAATGTAATCACTGATTAAGAACATCATCTATGGTGGCCGATTATTTGTGAGCTCTCTGTTAACGAACGATTAAAATTATAATGATTTGATAGATGAACAATTTACAATGCCATTACATTTTTTATTCATTATTCGTGATTCGTATATGTATATTTTAAAGACGTACATTTTTACTAAAAAAGTTGAAAATTAAAACATCAACAAACTGTCAATGTCGTAAGTGTTGTTTTTCTTGGATTTTTAGAAAAAAAATATGAATTATAATATAACGTCGTAGGTATATCACAAAGCACTACAGTGAAAAGAAAACTGATTTTTGTTAATAATTATGATTGACATGATTAACAATAAAGCGATTAATTACTTTTAAATGCTTATATATGTTTTATTTAATTATTTTTTATTCACATCGCCCTATAACCAGGGGGACGGTTCTGTTCAGGAGAACTTTTTGCCCTGACTATGAAATAGGTAGGAACAAAAAAATTGCCATAGGTATTACAAATTTTTTGGACAGGACGAGTACGGTGACTGGGAGGTGATACACAATTAATATGTTCACTCGAACCACAGATATATAATACAATATATATATATATATAGTATTATATATCTGTGACTCGAACGAAGCCGGGTAATTCAGCTAGTTATAATATAAAATAATACTAATATCATTTATGCAAATATGTTTTAACTAAAAAATTATTCTCACTACCGTATTTAAAATAGAAAAAAAATTACTTATTGTAATATAAATAATTTTATTATTAAATAATAAATATCAGAGTCTGTCATATGCGCCATTTTCGCTTGGAATTTATCACACCCAATACTATTTTCAGTGACCTACTCTTCTAATACTCAAGACAAGTTTAAATTATAATCACAATTTCAGTAAATAAAATAAAATATTATTGAACACACGTACCTAATATATTATATTGTGAACGATTCCTGCCCACAAAATGCCTTCGCAATAAAGACGCACGGACACGTACCTACCAATAGAAATATATTAAAACAAGAAGATTGTGACAAAGTTAGCAGTTACAATCGTGCGTTGTACACGACTCAGTTTGACACGCCTATAATTTCAAAAGCTTGAAAGTTTTTGTAAAAAACTTGGGATAAGGTTTTTATAGACCGCATGTATACTACCACGTATGATTTCCAAAAGTTAGTGTAAAATGTGGAACAAGTTGCAAATTAAATTTTGTTCTAAATAATTTTTAGTGTCCTAATTGCCAAAAAGTTTGCACTGACTCAGTTTCAAAACTCAACCAATCATATATTACTAACTTTTAACCTGTATAATAATATAATAATAATAAATAACAATATTATAAATATCAAATATTTCATATTATTATGTAATTTGATCTGTGATCGGTTATACAACTATACGTTTTGGTATTTATTAATAATAAACCATAACGTGTTATGAAGTACATTATATAGTTTCGATATATTGATAATATAAACTTATAAAATGTAAAAAATTAAATAGGTCAACCATATATTTTAGTGGTGATATAGTTGGTTTATTATTTTATTATTTAAAATAATAATAATTTAAATTTAGATGTAAAGTGTATAAAACCACAATAACATTCAAGTATAAAAACATTAAATAATGCACGATACATTTGAATATAAAAACTCATTTAAAAAAAAAAATAATTAATCTACTAATCATAATAATTTTGATCCACTTAAGTAAAAAATAAAAAAAGAAACACAATTTACTGGATATTTAAATTATCTTTTATAATACAAAGTTTAAAATAGGATTTAATTTATTTATTTCAATAAAAAATAATTCAACACTAAAACGGTTTTAACTTACATTTTCATAACTTGTATTATTATTTTTAATTTTTAAATTATTTGTTATACATTAGTTTAAAAATTATAATTTTTTTTTTTTTTATTAAAATAAATAGTTTTATTTAATTAAATGTACGTACAATCAAAGATATTGTCAAAATAAGTATGGTCACAATAATTTAACTGTCAAAATTAATACTTCATTTAAAATTAAAAACAGGTCGCCGCATTTTAGTGTCAAGTGTTTGAATAATTAGGTGCATTAATAATTGGTATATTATACACCGAAAACAGATGATGATGGGCATGACAATTGACTATTATAATTATCCTTGACCCTTTCATTTCGAGTAGGGCCAGGTTACAAATTAGATTTGAAATAAATATTGATATTTTTGTAAATATTTACAACGTTATTCGTTCCTACCAATATATTAATACACACGAGTACCTATATACATTTATACTATTGGTTGCCATGATGACGCTATTACTGAGCTACACAATAAATTATTTTTATACATTTTATCATGAAATCTATATTAAAAATAATCTTAGACATAATTTAAAATTCACTAACTACATAATACTATATAAAT
The DNA here is from genome assembly GCA_009835225.1 of Aphis craccivora. Taxonomy (NCBI): domain Eukaryota; kingdom Metazoa; phylum Arthropoda; class Insecta; order Hemiptera; family Aphididae; genus Aphis; species Aphis craccivora. The sequence goes on along the minus strand of VUJU01000336.1, from coordinate 56,549 downwards.
CTATATATATATAATATATATAATATATAGTATATATTATATTACAACAATAAAATCTTTTATATACTACCCGTAGAAACAAGTACTTGAGTTGAATGTGAATTGGTATAGGTAACTTAAGAAAATAATTATCTGTATAATTAAAAAAATAATTAAATTCGAATTGACAAAAGTGGATTATATACCTACCTAAATTTTAGCACGTGATCTATACATTTCTTTTTCATTTTTTTGAACAAGGCTTAGGTTGATGGATTACTTTAAAAGTTTCACATATCCTTACAATAAATTGGAAATTGGACGCAGATGGTATTTTTATTAAGGTAGTATTTTTCAATAAAACTGAAAAAAAAGTGCAGTTATCAAGTATTTTAATTAAGATCAAGGATATAAATAATCATAGGTATTTCAATTTTCAAAACGAATACTAAAAATAGCATTTAATAAAGATTTGTTAAAATGTTTTAAACTATCAATGATGATGTTATTTTACATATAAATAAGATATTTCAAATAAGTATTGTTGTTTTTTTCCATACATGGAAATGGATGGAATAGAATATACCTTTAATTATATATTATTTCAAAAGATTCCATTAAAATCATATACAATTTAATTAATATTGAAATTTAATTGGTACAGAGTCTACTACACCTTTAAAGGTATATTTAAATTACATTCCTTGTTTTTATTTTTATATGAATGCTTGCAATTATAAATACATCATAAATACTAAATACAGTAGGTGTACTGACTGTACAAAGTATCTACTCAGTTTAAAATCATTTTCCGAATGCGATGATTATTATCATTGCTTTCAAATTATAAATGACAATATTATAATACGACATCACTATCCTTTACTGAAGTATGTACGCGCGAAAAGCATAATATAACATAGCTCAATACCCACTCAGAAGTCTACCCGTTTAATTTATTACGCATGTATTATTGATGCAATGTATGAATATAAAACAATGTGAAATAATATTATCATTTCATTAATAATTTTAATTTATTAAATTTGGTATTTAATAAATTATAAAGTAAAACTAATAATATTTTCTTGTACATAATAATATTATATTAATATAATGTATTATTATTATTGTTCATTAAGTGATTAATTATTACTTATTAACTATATAACATCAAAATATATTACTAACGAAATGTTATTATTTTTATTTCAGTTACTCTTTTGTTAATTATTTTTAAACGATGCTTTTGCATCAAAGCGAAAAGAAAAAAATCGTTCGCATTCATGTAAACTTGCATTTTTTCAGTTTATATAAAAATATCGATTCAATATGTTTTCAGTCGAGTTTTTAACTTGGTTACACAGCGGAAGTATTAAATGCGAAACATTTGACAAACGGATCAAAGGGATAAGATAGAACGTATATTTGTGTATTTAATATTATAATATGTATTACTTTATACTTAAGCTGGACAAATTCGTAGAATACCTACAGTATATTTTAGGTAGCCTTTCCTACATAATAATTTGCATCTATAATAGTGACATAGTAGATATGCGTACATAATGGGTTATGAATGAAATGCCAACGTACACGTATCAGTTTATTCCCGACTTATAGTGTTAGAATAAGCCGCACAGGTCATCGTTATAAATGTATTTTCGATGATACCACTTTCGGCATTTGCGGAAGACCGGTAACATTATAATAATTATTATTATCAATTAGACAATCGCAAATATCATTTAAAATCGATTATCCTTTCTACGTGGTTGACCGAAGAGCTATCACCGTAGACGAATAATATATTATTAGTATTTACCCTCAAAGTATCCTCGTATTAATATATTATACCTATTCTAGTAGTTCACATTCACATTAGACAGAATATATTATTAGCAGTAGGTACTATGAATATTTATGCTGGAAATAAGGTAACATTATATGTAATATGTATATTATTTTGTTACCTGTTGGTTGTTACCTATCAATGATAAAATATATAGTGTATCGATGCTTAATATCAAGTTAGTAGATAAAAAATATTGTACTTTACATTATTTTATGATTTTTATTTGACTTGGTTTTTATAAAATTGAAATAAGTGTTAGACGTGAAAGTGGTCTTACTCTAACTAGTCTAACTCAAAAATACATTTAAAATTTGATGATTCGAACCCCTTATTATTCTTTTTCTGTACGACTTAAAAGAACAACCTTAGTAAAAAAAAAAAAAAAATGTTTTTTTTTTTTTAACTTTTCAAGTGTTTTATAATGACAAGTCTCAAATTAAGATACTACTACTACTAGTAGTAGCATTTCAGAGTAATACCAACAAGTGTTGTTGGAATTGAATAGTGCCAAGGTTTGCCATTAAAATAAAATCATTTCGTGAGTTTTAACTTTAGATTTTGGTTAATAATTCCTAGAATTGAGAAAATTCCTCGGTTGCTAAAGTAAAAACTGAAGTTGTCTCATGATGAAGTTCGGGTAGATTTGTTGTCTGTTATTATATACTTACTAATTTATTCTTATTATAAGGGTCGTAGGGTCTGAAACAATATATACGAAACGTACCTACATAATTCATTTTACTGTAGTGTCAAAAAAATATTTTATTACAACATTGCAAAATACAATTAAAATAACACGTATACCATTGTTATATTTAGATTTGTCAACTTTTGTCATTCTTGTATCCACCGGCAACATAATTAAGTTAATCCATTCTTTAAAAAAATGGAACATATTATTTAGTTTTATCTCGTCTATTTTTTAAAGTACCTGTGTAAACACAAACGTTGTTAATAGATCGTGTTATCTACCCTTAATTCTGTCACGGTATAACAGCCACAAAGCGGTATATCCTATAAGAATTGCGATGGTGTCGTAATAATAATAATAATAAAATATCTAATATTTTCATCTTTAAAGAAAATCGATCTCAATTCCAGAGTGCGTCTTACGGGTCAATAGCGTACCGGCCGGCTGGTCCAGGGGTAGGGTCAGCAGGGCAACGGTGGGGTGGGTAGTAGTGCGGCGAGGAAACGAAAATCACTTTTAAACGGAAAATTATCTGACAATTTTGCGCGCGATGACGGCCAATTAGCAGAGTACTATTATAGCTTCTAGCGGTGGCATGTGCGTGTGCGTGCGTGCGTGTGTTTGACGTCGGTTGTAAAAACCTTCGTGGTTGTTGTCGTCGTCGGGAATTTTACACCCTCACATTCACATATATTTATATACATACACTTATACACACACACACACACACACACACATATGCGCGCGCACAGCCCGAAGCTGAACGATGCGTTAAATCCATTATATGGCCACTGCGTTATTTACACCCAACCCTTATTCGGGCGACGTCTGTATACACACAAACACACGCATGTATATAATATAAAATATATATAGCTTTATTATTATTGTTATTATCATTACCGCCGTCGGATATTACTTTACTGCGCCAGCCGATATTTACCGACCAGATCCGCCGTCGTCACAATGAACCACTCGTGATGTGCGCCGCGTATTATACGTATTATTGTTGTCCGTCGGACGAAAAAGAAAAAAAAACGGTTTGAGCCCGGAAAAAATATATAATATTATACGTATAGCATTGTACGTGGAGTCGAGACACGCGCCTTGTAATTATGCGGCCACGTGACCGACGTGCACGTCGGACATATGGTGGGTGCGCGCCGTGTGAGTGTGTGTCTGTGCCGATGGCAGGCCATCATCATTAATAATAATAATAAAATAACGCGTTGTATATTATATACGTGCGTGTATTATACACAATTATTATATATATTTTATAAATGTAGAGAAAACGACATTAATACTCGAATTTTAGGCCTTTCCGCCACCTCCCCAATCGTCGAAATCACTACCCCCGCGAAAATAAACACGTATACCACGTAGATAATAGTCGCACTGCACACACGCGTGTATCGACGGTTTATTCGTGTTTCCGGTCGCGAATGTGCACAATGAAATCTACACACTTATGTAGGATATTAATATATTACGGTATTGCATTTTATTTTTATTCACCGGGTGATGATGTATCCAGCTACGCGTCATTTACATACGCGCAACGTAAATCGCGAATCGCGAAAAAACGCATTATATGATAATCGATTGTGATAAATCGCCCGAAAATGGCAATAGTATAAAAGCGACTACAATTCATTAATTATGAATCATTATGTAACGTTGAGAACTGTGTTGATTTTATTTCAGTAATATGCATGATTAGCCCCACCCCCTACCATTTATAATATTATTGGCACCGGTCCTGTGTAAAATGAATGGTGTCCTAATATAATATATATATATAATATAAAACAATTTTAGAACTATAAAAATAGACAATATTGTATATATGATTTATTTTCTACTGAGATACAAGTTTAATACCTATTTATGAATATTAGAATGTTATTAAATAACCGTAGTTCGGGTTATAATTAATTATTATTATTTAACGATAAAAATTCATCATTCTAGTATTAAAATATTTGTACCTTTATGGATAAAATGTGTCAAGCAATTTTTAATTTAAAACATTGTATTATGAATAAAATAAAATGTAGACGTTGAATTCACAAATTATATATGATAATAATATAATATAATATACTAACATACTCATGTTTTTCAAATTATGAAGAATTAAAAACATCTTTAGCTAATATAAAATGTATAACACACTGATTTTAATTAAAATGATTTACGATATTATATTATACAGTTTCAAAAACAAAAATCTATGTACTATAGACATACGCTGCAGTTACTAAGAATTGAAATCGAAACTTTTTAATGTCATTCTTTAGTACTCATGAAATCACAGTTTTACATCTTATAAAACTCTAAAAATATAAAGAACTTGATCGTGGATAAAAAGTAAAAACATTCTTAACGATACTTTTGTGTACCGAGAAATCTTTGTAGAAGGTCCAAATAATACACATAGTGCAGAGACGATTGAACAGTGATAGAATTATAATAGACTAGAAAGCATATTATAAGATTAAGCCTATAAGTGGCACTCACTTCGAATTTAATATTATGTTTTCAACAATTTCATTCAAGTACTTTTTGGAACTGTAGGTATACATGCTAACTGATTAAATTGTACTGCTCGAGGTTTATCGGTGACATCGCTCAACAAAGGCCACAGTAGCATTTTTCCTTTTTTTTTTTTATCATCCTTTTAATAATGGTACCTACCGTTTTTGTTGATGACTCGATATAGATTTCGAAATATAATATAACCAGCAAGATAATATCTATTATCATTATTACTACTATTATTTTTTTATTACTCTTTTCTGAAAAAACAGTCAATGACGACTATTGCATTGACGACAACGGCGACGACGACGCGACGACGATGTCGAAGATTTCCTGATAGTAATATTGCAGTCTATGCAATGGGCACCGGAGGCTTTGTTTTGCACGGAAAGGAAGGGTTGTGGGAAACAAACAAAAAAATACAAACATAAAAAGCTTCATTATACCTACCCTAGTGGATGGATCGTAAAAAAAATATCTAATGCTGGTGCAGTCAGTGTTATATTAATGCATATATACAATATGTATAATAATAATAATATATAGGTACTAGTGTGCTGTATAATACACTAAATATAATGACGCGCACAGTTGCGGTTTTGTTGCGATATATGTATTATATCCACATACGCTGTCAGATGCTGCGGGCCGATAATATGAAGGGATGAAATTAATCGTGTTTGAAAGGAGGCCCCCAGGTAAACACGAAAATAATAATATAATGTCTCGTTGGCCAGGTTTTTTGGCGTTTCATTCCTACCGATCACCTACCGCCGTCTGTCGACAATAGATGGATGGATAGAAACGTTTTCAGGGAGGTAAATTCGAGTGTTAACTAAAGTAAAAAATGTTTCTATGCACGTTTTATACACATTATTATATATGTGCATTACATACTTATATGCACACACGTCAGAGATTGTTTGCCAAGAGGGCTTATAACCTATGCTATTACTCGCGCAGTCCACAACCCTTCTATATACATCATCGTCCCAATACTGAACAGTGTAAACTGTAAAGTATATAATAATAATATAGTAACGCCGTCGAGCTGAGTTTCGTTTTAAATGACGTGAGCACACTATACAGACTTACAATAAATTGGTCTACGGGGGAGACGCGGGTAAATACATTGCTCATGACAAGACCCAATAAACAATATTGTATTATATATTATTAGCATTTTATTAGTATTTGCAATCACGTTCGTCCGGTTTCGTGTACAAAAATATATTTTTTATTTTAAGATAATAAACAAATTATATACGTATTGAGTATCTATATTTGTTTGTCCACGAAGTTTTGTTCCGATGAAACAAAAATATAATTGAATCTAAAATTACTACTGTCAAAATAATATGATACCATATATTTTGCTTCCTGGCTCCTACGTGACAGAACCGTCTTTGGCTCTTGATTCAGGAATGGGGGTGAATTTTTAAAATATTAAAATGTATACCCTATCTGTCATATATAAATATCAACTGAATTTTAATGTACAAAACAAAACTGAATCTATAAAAAAAATCACACATCATACGATGTTTCTGTTGCCAGTGAGATGTATACTGATATTATTATAGTAAGAAGAGCAAATAATACATATATTTGTGTTAATCATTGAATATTAATAAAATATTTCCAAACTAAGCTCCAATAAATTTGAAAATATTTAGCTTAGCTTTAAATTAAAAAATTAAAATACATCGTTCATGCATTAAAAATATAATAAATTATATTGCAATTTTAAATGTAACATTATAGTAAGTAGTATATTACATTAAATAGTAGGTTGATAAGTTACATTTACATACAAGAAATGAACATGAAATCCTTATAACTAACTTTAACATTAGTTTTATTTGAAAATACAAATTAATAATTAAGTACTTATAGTTAACAAATATAATACCTATATTAATTCACTTTTCATAATTTATGACAAAGAATTTATCATTAAACATTTATTAATTTGTAAAGAACATAATTTATTATAATAGTTGTTTTAACTTCTAGGAATTATCTCTCTAACCTTTGAAAAAAAACTGCTATCGGAATATTTTTTAATACTCGACATTTAATCTTTCCTAAACATTTGTTCATCAAATAAAATGTATTTTAAATACATTTATGATTTATAACTTCCTTAAATACCAATAAGTTGTATAATTATTATGTAAAATACTTAAGATTATTTGTACAGGTTAAGCATTTTTAGATTTAGATCAAATTAGATATCGTTATTAGGTATTGTTTTAAAAATTGAATACTAACAATTTACTTATATAATTTTGTTGAAAAGATTTATAGAACTAAAGAAAATTTTAAAGAATAAAATAAGGTCTATTAATTTATTATGTCAAACATAAAAAAAAAAAATAGAATATATTAAGAAGCTTATGTTTATACTTTAAGATGAGGTTTTAAATTTAATAATAAAATACAACTGATAGCGAATGGCACGGTACTCTCTTAGTTTTATAAATTGGAGAAGATTAAATTCTTTTTGAATTATAACAGCGGAGGAAAATAATTTGAACACCAAATTTTGATGAAGCACATATTTAGAAGCTTATCGTAATACTGAAAAAATTATATTTATTTTATGGAATAAAAAAATAAGAATGCTAAATTAAGTCAATATTTTTTTAAAGAATTATCCAACCGAAACGTTTTATTTATGTAAATTTTTAAGAAAATGAAAAAAAAATAATTTAGTTATTAGTATAGTTTTTAATATCAAAATATATCGATTTAAAAAATACTTTAAAATCAAAGAATTTTAAATTAACTATTTATACTAAATGAATTACATATGAATAATTATAAAGTATTAGTGGACTGTTTATAGTGTACGTTAAATTTAATTTTTATTGATCATGTATTTATTGTCATATTATCATGTCTATCCATATGTTATTAAAAAAAAAAAATAGAAATTTTGACATTCATCCATGTAAATTACAAAATATGTAATACTATTCAATATATAACTATCATGGTATCACGAGGAAATTTTTTATTTGTTATTAATATATTTAATTGAAGGTAAAAAATGTACCTTCCTAGTTCCTACAAACAACTTTTGTTATTGAATAACTGCATTTTTTTTTATTTTTTATTTAAACTAATTCTTATTTTTAGTTAAGTTTATTGCTTATAATCATTACATTAGTAATATCATAAGTGCATGATCCATGTATGATGTGTCGTAAAAATATTTTATGATTTTTATCATTTAATTTAAAACCAAATTTATGTGTACAACATGATGTCCAGGACTGTATTAAATGTTTAATAAATTAGATGTATTATGCATATTTTAATGGATATGGTCATAAAAGACGATAGTTTTTATGTTGTTTTTAATTTAATGGATCACTGAGTGTATTCAAACCACGTAGCAATATCTATTTTCTAGGATTGTACCTTTTTCTATATGGTATCATAAAAAAAATTTGCGAATTGGAATATTTTTAGAAGAGGCTTGTAAATCATGTTCCTTGAATATTTTTGATATCTGATGAGTCCTAGTAGAGAAATAAATTAAATCTATTTCTGTGGTTGTATAATTTTTTTTATTCCATTTGTAGTTTATTTTATTCCCTTAACAGTAATAAAATGTATGTATGCATCTAAAGGTATTTTTTTATTAATCTCTAAATTTTACAGAATTTTTATTCTGATTGTTATAAAATATATTCAAAGCTTGCAGGTTTTTAAATGTATTTTTATGAAACTTAAATTAGTTAATATCTAGTCAAGTCTTGAATATTTCATCAAGCACTAATTAGTTAATTTATTACTTTTATGAAAAAAAATAAATAATTAATAGAAAAAATAACTTCTTAGTTGAAAATTATCCCGTTAACATTTAAAAGTAAGTATAAAAAAAAAGTATATCCTTAAAATATATGTCAATTAATTAAAACGAACTCAAATTTAGTCTTTTTTATAAATAAATAAATATAGAAATAGTTAAAATACTTTTTTAAATTTTTACTTAGGTATTTATGTATAATATTTATGTAATTATAATAAAATAAAATTATAAAATATTGAGAGTATAATCAGACTTTTTTCTGATGTGAAAATTTAGTTAAAAATGGAGTTGATAGAAATAATCAAATTTACTCGTTTCAGAAAAGTAAAACATCGAACATAAATTGTAGATTTTTTAATGCCATTACAACATATCTCGGTTTGGTTGTACAATAAACCTACATTTACTAATTAGATTTTTTGGTACCCTAGTCATGAGCAATGTGTGACTTTTTCAACCGTAAAAGCCCGCTTTAATCAAATTAACCATATAATTGTGTAAATAGTTCATCTAGTGCTTGCCTTATGTCTTCGAGAACATTTTCACCCCGTTCACGTTCACACAACGTACCTCTGAAATACGTTACTCGGAAATCCGATACGAATAGAGTTTCGAGCTAAAAGCAAACATCAAGCTGCTCCTAATCATCGGCAAACAGTGTTATCGTACAGTTTCATTCGGTGATTACTGATTCCATTGCAAGTTTTCGCGATTTTCAATTAAAATAGTATAATAATCTTACTGAAAATTCTATACGTTTTTTTAAACAGTACAATATAATACAAGAACATACAACTAGCTATTAATGTATAGTTCGGTATAAAAAAAAAGTCCCCCCCCTCTGTTTGTTGACACTTTGGATGTCGGACAATCGTATTTTTATGGAAAAGAATTAGGTAGAGCTTGTACGTCGTTATTATTTGTCGGTATCTCTTTCTCTGTCTCACTCCTCTTTCACTAGAAAATAATTAATTCCACTCGTAGCCGTTCTCGTGTCGTCGTTTGTATGTCATTTTAATAAAATGTATACCTAATAATACGCTCCGGGGTTATTGTTGTCGATGCATTGTACAAGGGGTGCGTGCGGACGATGACGATAATCGGTCGGTGAGGATGACACTAATAAAAACCGGTCATCTCGCGAAGAGCGTCGCGCGATCTATTATGCACACCGGGCTCAAGCCGCCATCGCCACTGGTATCTAATATTATATTATATTATGATTGTATGTATCATCATAGGATTTCGTCACGCAAATTTCGTTGAGCAACTATAATAATAACAATAATAACCTAACCCTACATCATATTATAGCGGCGGCGGCGACGATGCTGTTTTCTGGTGCCGGTAGTCGGCGGCGGCAGTAGCGGCAAAAAGACCCAGGGGCGCAATAATATTGAACGTTTTCGAGTGCCACTGCGGCGTGTATAATTGCTTGTTACCGCTTTTCGAGTACTACTACTGCTACTACAACGGCAAGTAACTCTCCGTCGCCCGATGGACCCCTGCTGCAGCAGCAACCCGCGAAAACATTCACTTCGATCCCCCTCGGAAGCCACACCGGCCCGCGTATTTGTAAATAATTCACGATAATTTCACACTTGTCACGGGGTGAGCAGCTTTTTTTTCGGTTTCGATTTTTTTTCTCTTTGGTTTTTATCCATCCCATTCCGTTTTATTTCATTTCCTTTTATTACATTATATCATTATATTATGTACCGCCGTCGTCCCATTATTTGTCACCCGTACACGCTACATGCGTACAATATATTACAATATACAGTCGTCGACTGCAACTCGAATCGGTGTTATATTATGTGTGCGCCAGCGATTACCCGCTGAGATTTTTTGGTCAACGTCTCCACACACATACACGCAAACACGTGCACTTAGGTCCACGGAAAACGCCTTTGGCACGCCTCGTTTGGCACGCACAATGTAAACGCCGTAACATCGCCGCAGCACCATTACCATCTCCGCCACTCCGTTGCGGTCACGGTTTTAAGTTATTTTGAGGTTTTTTTTTTCCGTTAAACAGTCTCAACACTCCCCTCACCCAGACTACCGCCTATCTTTAATATTTAGGCCTACTTGCACCCCAGCGCGTTCCTACGCTGGCCTCTCATCGGGAGATTTCTCGTGTAAACCGCAATAAAATATTTGTCTCGAGCACGCTCGTCGTTCGACGGTCGAATCGAACCAACCACGCTGCACTCGAGACGCGCCCTGTATAGGCACCTAACACGCCACGACGTATTTATTGTTCGTGTTATGGTTGTGTACGCATAATATATTACATAATATAAGTAGTGATGGCTACAGTCGTTACGAGTTCTTTGTGTTACCGATTTTATTTCAAACTTAAATTCGTACGAACACGGAAAAACTTGAGTCGTCTCCCTAGATATTCGATAGCTTAAATTTAACACAAGTTGAGTGCTGCGTGGTATTATTTAATATTTTATCTTAATGTTGTTGATAGCTAAGTAACCGGAAAACATGTTTTATTTTACCAATGGTGAAATTACCCTGTTAAGCTCTATGAAATATGTGTTTTTTAAAAATGTTCTCTAATTTAAGCTATATTATAATGAAAATATTAACTTATGAACAGAAAAATAAATTATTAAGCTATGTATGTTAAGTCAATTTTATGAAAAAAAAAAAAAAAAAGAACAATTATTTTTCAGAGCTTTCCATTACCACACAGACATGACTTAATACCGTACAAAATTAATAACCCAATACCGCGCATAAAAATAGTACTATACTACATAGATTAATAAAAACTCATACAAATTGAACTACTTATAAAAATATTACATAGAATAAAAATAAAAATTCCATAAAATACATAATCATTTATTTATGAACATTGTAGGTACCTATATTGATTTAAAATTTTAATTTAATTTTTAAAATATTTCATTAGGTATAGATAGTTTTAAATTATAATAAAGTTCAATGAATATTATAGGTACCTATATAATAGTTATTGTAAAATTAAATTGTAATATAATATTTTTTGGTTTAGGTATTATAAATTGTTAATTAAATAACTAAATGTAGTAATAATTGCATTTTTGTAAATACAATTTTACAAATGAAAATAAATTATTGCATGAAAAAATAAATTCAATTTTAAAATTAAATGGGGTATCTAAGCAAACAAAACATTTTAATAAATAAAATTCTAATACCTTGTTGAAACATGAAATTCAAATACTATTTTATTTACCAACTGTATAGTGTATTTCGCCTGGATGAAAACAAAATGGTAAATTGGGTCAAAACAGGTGAATTTAAATTAATTTATATTTTGTGATATGGGTTTCGTCTGAAAATTTTACCTTTATAGTGTCCGGGTAAATGACTTTTGTTAGCCAGTAACACCTTTTCACATATTACGAGTATTTTGAACTGACTAAAAAATATTATGTTAACGGCTATAATTTCATATGCATAATAACACTATTATGTTTTAAAATTTATTTCTTAGTTATATATAAATATAGTAAATGCTTAAAAACTTAGGTACTTGTCAGTTGTCAGTTGCGAATAGAAGAGTTAAAAGTGTTTGAAAGCTATATATGATGTAGATAAATTAATATATAAAAAGAAAATGTGATAGCGTAAGTCTTCTGGAAATACGATTTATTGAACAATACCACACACTGCTGCTAACGTACATAAGCTATATTTCTATACTTCTATATACAGTTACTTAATGGTGAACTAAACGGATTGTATAGAATTCAGAAATGTAAGTAGGTAATATACCTACATATTCGGTATATTATAATACACAATATACACTATACATCATGATTCACTATGCATGCTCAAAAAAGTTTTTTGAATTATTAAATACACTCAAAGATCATATTCTCAAATTCATGGGATTTTTTGTAATACTTAAGAAGTATGGTATGGAGATAAAATATTTTGTTTTTTAAAATTATAAACTCCATAATTATACTGTAAACTATTTAGTGTATATTTTTAATAAAAAGTTAATCGTAATAAAATAATAATTTGTAGTTTTTGAGTAATTTAACTTTTTGTACTATGGATAATTTCATGATGATGAGTTTGAAAATATGAGGACCACAGTAATTTGAAAACTATAATAATTAATATCAGTATATAAATATTTATAATTTGTAAAAAATGATCCAAGTATAATAAATACTAAATCTAATATCATATATATTTAATATTTTTGTAAAATCATCTTTAAGAATTATATTTATTCTTAGTGTACAGTATTATAATTAAATTAGGAGCATAAAAATCATAAAAAACAATTATCTACTGAATAATTTTCAGAAAAAAAGGGGATTGTTTGAAAAATATATCACCCCAGGAAAAAAAAATAAAGTTGAGTACTCTTGGCGAATCACTCTGTATATGCACATATAGTATTATTTATGCATAAACCTTCTTAGCAGTCTAAACTCACGGAATCGCAATCTCGAATAAGACGATAAAGAATTTAAAGACATAACCGGCGAAACACAGGTATACACTGTGCTGTAAAAACTTCATAAGGATATTCGTTGAATACGTTTGGTGGTTCTTTAAGTGTTAGAACGCAATTTTAAAGTAGGATTTATTTTATAAGTAGCTGCATATAGTTTATTTTTATTTTAATCCATGTCGTACTCGTAAACTACACCATTTTACGACAACAGATCAATAATTCATAGTTTTTTATTTATATTAAAATAATCAGTAATAATTTAAACCTTAGTTATAACTCCACAGTGCTATACACACATTTTATTGGCATTATTTTCATTTTAAATTCTTACAAACAAAAAATCAAGTTTTTATGAAATATAAATCCGTTCTTTTAGATAAATTACATCAGAGTTTTTTTTTTACCTTTTCAACGTTACACATATAAATTCATTATTTCTAATTGATATGGACGCAACTTTGTACTTTTACTTCTAACTTTTTGTTCTTATAGTCATTCTTCATAATAACTATAGCTAATAATAATATATTTTATAAAAAAACCGATTTTTATAGTATTATTTTGTGTTTATATAATACACTTAGATAGGTTACAACTAATGTCGATTAAATTACATAATTTAATTGTAATTGTTTACTATAACGCCTACACAGTACACGCATAGCGAATTTCATTAAAGTATATTATCTAATATGCACCTATCAGTTATCGTGTCACACGCACATTTGACGTATTAACATTTGTTTCTAATATTCAAAGCATTATGTTCGCTTTGATTGTTTGGAAAATGTTCAGTCGACTAACAATTAAGTTATAATATTCTATTATTCTCGTCTGCCGTTTGGGGAATCCGTAAAATGTCAAGTCATGTTGTGGCAACGCTGCAACGGATGGTTCTTATAACAATAGGATTAATGTATCGAAACCAACATTTTATGCAAATTCCATTTCTTTATAATATTGTTTTATGTGCATATATTAATATTTAATGTAAATAAATAATACATCAATATATAAAAAAATTGTATTATCGTGGTAGAACAGGGTACTTATAGCCGTTAAAATTAAATAAATAAATAATGTTAACAATGTTCGATGAATAATTTTTGATGGTGATACCTACACTATTCAAAAATTATAAAAAAAAATAGTCATAAATACACCAACAATAATTAAAATTCAATACACAGAAAATTTAATAAATTTCAAAGTGATCATCAAGGTTGACGGAGCAGATATTTTTTTTAGTTTTGTATAGCTATGAATGCAATTGAAGTTTCAACTATAATTATATTATGCTTTCGTTTGATTCTGATATTGAAACCTATCGTATTATATTATATTATGAATAACAGGACCACCTACCTATGGTCATATATCAAGTGATTTCTGGTTGTTATTGAATAACAACAAATAGGTTTTGTTAATATTTTTTATTTTATTTACAACATCTTTATTTAATCATTAAAAAAACATTGTAAAGGAATTATTTTTGTCTAAGACCCAATGAGTTTGGCTCCCTTTTCTTCTAATTTTAATGACAAAGGTTGACTGTGAAACCAAGCTTCGTCCAAAACGGCCTCTGGATCGTTTTCCAAAGCTGGATGCGCAGTGTTCGGAAGAGCCACGTTGTAGCCTGGGAACCAATTGGGAGCTGTAGACCCCCTAAGTACAGCTGTCGATTGATATGGTTCTCGAGTTTCCAACAGCATGTCGCGGGGCGCCTCTTGGTCGTCGGTAATCTGTTTGTCTGGAAAACTACCACCAAGCAATACCTGCAAATCGTCAACATTATCTATTGCCGTCGCTTCCGCCACGGCCACATTTAGCCTGGGAATAATACTGTCCAGGCGTGAGCCTGTTTCCATTTCCGGATCCTTCACGTTGACGATGGTCGGAGGCGACAAAGGTACGACCATTTCCTGCACATTAAATTAATTGTTATTGTGAATACTTGTATGCATGTATATATGATGCGATGTGTGTGTTGACGTAAATCGCCTTACTTCGGTTGATATTGCTGCTGTAGGACCAAGTGCAACGAGAGGAGCTTCGAGATTACCTCTAGAAAAAAGGTGTTCATACACTTTGATTGGATCAGTCTTCATGCTTAGTCCGTTCTCAATTGATTTCATTATATAAGCTAAATATTGTGGATCGACATTGTTTTCCTTAAATTTTGGTAGGTAATATTATATGAATAAATAATATTTAACTCGATCGACAGTGCATTAAACAATTGTGAAATAAATTCCTTACGGGGTCCTCTCGGTTTTCTTTGGATGTGGCGTCGTACATGTCGATTATTTTCTTTTTCGGTCTTCGTTCATCAAGTATCGTGATGCCACCCAAAAGTTCAGACAACTCAATATCTTTGTTTTCTGCTTTCACCAACTTTTGTACGGTTTGTAAAGTTACTTTACATTTGTCAGCGGGACATGGACATGGACAACAAGGTGTAGGACGCGTGGTTTTGGAGGGTTCAGAAATCGGTTTGGGTGGATTGCCGTAGCATCGACAATCATCAATTTTATTTCCCTAATTAATATATAACATCAAAAGTATGATTTATTTCATTTTTTAAATAATTTATACTCACAGTTTCCATCTTTATTATTGTTTTAATTTTTTTTATAAAAATTTATTATAGACTGAATGTTTTTATATATTTATTTAAATTCGATTTCGGATAATCAATATTTGTTGTAAACAATATTACTTCTGAAACTAATGAAAAATATAATAATATGTAAATTGTTTTTTTTTTTTAAATAATAAATGTAGATGTCAGATAAATATATTTTAACTCCGTCGCAACCAAATATAATCATATAAAAATAATTTTCAAACCAGTGTATTAGTGTATAAAGTTAAACGGACTGTTTCTACCTATTGTTAGACTAGGATTCCACAAACAAATTGTATGTTAAAAATAATTTGATAATACTCGGATACTTAGAATTTTTCACGAAAATAAAACATTAACAAATACACAATCACTCAAAATAATTTGTCATTAATGACTAATGAATATCTGCTTTTAAACGTATATTTAAATTATTGCTTTTAACACGTTTATTATTTGACTTACAACTGACATTGAAACAAAAATCAAAAACCTGTACATACCACGAAAATAATAAAGCCATATTATAGCAAAATTAATTGAATTTATAAGTTTATACTATTATCACATAATTTTTTTATTATTATTATTATTGGTCTTGAAACTAAAAATTTTCTGATTCGACTTCTAAAACTGTTAACATTATATCAAGTATTACATTGCATTCAAGAAAAAAAAAAGAAAACAAATTTAACTTGAAATTAAATAGTTAGATATTTATGTACATTTCAATAGTTATTGGCTATATTAGATTTAATATTTCAAGTAATTTAAAGATTTAAATTATTGTATTTGTTTTATTATTTGCGTTTGGAAACCTAAATTAGTTTCAATCCGGTGTCTATGCTGACTGCTGAGTTTCTCTCTTTGTTTCTCGTGTTTCCCGCACTCTTTAAATATGTGTTTGATAGTAAGTGTGGTGCACTGGTGCCGCATGATTTGCACATTAGTGGATCGTCCTTTGCCATCAAATATCCATACGTTATCTTTGCGTGGACATAATTCTGGCCTAATTTAATTTCTTTTCATGTGTGATACTCATATTTTGGTTTCTACTTAACTTAAAATTGTTCACACAACTTCATCATTTTAAAAAATCAATAATTTTAAGTATTAATAATATGTTAATAGTATATAACATATAACATATATCTTATAATATGAATGAATTTTTATTTATATCTGTTACAAATCTAAAGTTAAACTATAGGATTATATTCTGTACCAACCTATTTACATTTGTGATAATAAATTTATAAAATATACCTATATACCTAATTTTTACTGCCTGAAATAGTATAAACGATCAATAACTTTCATTTTTTTTATGTCACCAAACAAAGTAGGTATCTTATGATTGTGCTTGTGTAATATTTTATTTATTTATTTATTTTTTTTTATTAAAAAAAAAAATACGATATGCAAAATATATGATAATACATAGTTATTTAAACTTAACTTTGAAACAATGATCAGGGAAACTATCCATTGATAGGACCTTTAAAAATATATGATAATCTGGAGAATAAATTAAAAAAATATAAAAAAAGCCTTGGAGCTTTATTTCCACAATTCAGATATTTTTCAAATTCAGATGTTATCAGTCCAAGTATTACAATAATATGTTTAAAATAATATTAGTATACCATAGTATACTATGTTTTCATCAAATAAGGATTAAATACTTAATCTAATATAGAATAGGTAGTGTATTATTACGAATTTGTTTATTATATATTTTTCCATAAAATAAAGTAATACTGGTCTATTGTATTTATTATTAAAACTGTAATTATTGTACTATTTATGGTCATATATTTTATTTTTACATTATGAATGAATTTGTAGTTACAGAAAATATTTTTTGAGCGCAATATGTATTTACACTTTATATCCCATTATGGTCCATGCAAATTTTTTCAACGATTGATTTAATATTAATAATATTGTATTACTTAGAAAAATCTTCTTATTGTATTCTTAAAATGTTATAACTATTATATTTTTATTTTTGGGTGCACTGGTATGAACATTTAGTACAGTCCGTGTTCACGTAAACCACGATAAACTTAAATCGTGTCGTTTCCGTTTTATCGAACCGACTTGTTCAAGTTTTTCGTTCGCATAGCTTCACACAAATACATTTCCTAGAAGGATTTTAGTCTAAGTAACCTTTTTCCATTGCGTTTAAGACCATAAAGCGTGTAATTCTCAGTTCGTCAGTCGACGTTTTTATACTCTAAACATCACACCATGTTAAAACGTCGTCATTTGTATTTACTTAATTCCAGGTATTTCAGGTATTTGCATTCCATTTGTCATCACTTGGTATTCATGGTTGTCGTTATTGATGTTATTCTCAAGTATAGTGCATCATAAAGAACGGAAATACGTGAGTAGGTTTTGGTAAGTGTATTAACCAAGGGACATCCATAGAGCAGGGTAAACAGGGCATTCGTCCCGGTCTCACTCATACTTTTTGACATATTTATACTACCTACATAATATGTAATATATATTAGATAATTTTCAACTGTATATTATATAAAAATATTTCAACCTGATTATGATTATTCAACATTTACGTTGAATAATTTAGTGTTGAGATACATTTTGGATTATTGAATTGGAAATAATTGTTATTAAGATAACTCTATACTCGCTTGTATTATCTTTGTCTTATAAATGCATAACTTAGAAAATTGTACAATCAGAATAATATATTTAATTAGATTATTTTAAATATTAATCTAAACACGTGTCATAAAATGCTTAGTTGAAATTATAATCTGAGAAAGAAGAACTTTCGTGAATTTTTTCGATATTCTAATTTTAAATTAAACAACGATAGTACATTTAAAATAATATTTATAACTTTCAGTGGTTTTATCTACTCAATAATGTTAGTGTATTTTCAATGAAAATATTTAAAAAATATTAAATATTTACAATTTAAAATCCTTGTAATATTATGATTCAAATTTAAAATATCTAATAAAGACTATGAAGGTTCCAGATGATATAATATTCTTACCTTTATATTTGATTATAGGTCAATTTAATTCAACTAGTGGGGTGTACAATACAACGATAATACACTATTATTATTAATTATAAATAAGAGCATATTATGATTAAATTTACTATAATGTCGATAAATACCCTGTATTTAAGCCTAAAAGTTAAGCTGTCTTTACAAATAATTGTTCAAATTTAAATTTTTTGTCTGCACTACATTCAATTATTTTTCTATGTTGTCTGAATCAATCTACAATATTAGTTCTTGCAATTTTATATTCACCATGCAAGTTATACGGATGTCTTTGAATCTACTTACATAAAATAATTATAATTATAGTAAACGTTGTTTCAAAATTATAACATGATAAATTTAACTTATTTAATTTCGACAATATAGAAATTAAACATTTTTGCGATTTATAACTGTTTTCTATTTATATAGTTTATAAGAAACAATTTAGAATTAATCATAATTTTTTCACTTTCAACCTTAAATTTATTAAATCAAATGAAATTTGTTCTTCGATGTAATAAATGTTGACATTTTTATAACATTTTTTTTTTGTTTCCTTTTTTTTTTACTATTAATTATAGAAAATGTATTCATAAATAGTATAAATAATTTAAATTAAAAAAAAAAATAAAATATCTGGAAATAAAAATTTTAATGAGTATCACAACGGAATATCATTGATTATAAATATTATAGATCGCTCACTGCAATACAAAATACGCTGCGCGGAAATTATTCCCGATAGAGCGCGATAAGATATTTTGTCTACAATAAAATTAAATATTTAAATATTATTTATAACCACCCGTCGCATTGTCATCGTCGTCGATCGCCGTCGGCCGTAATCCTATTAATTCTTTATTTATAAATATCTAACTATTTATATCTATATAATATGAAAACGTTTTGTATTTTCATTTCTTTGATTGGAATCAATAGATTCGAACCCACGGTACGAGTGCACGATATAGTCGTATTAATATTTTTACTAATATTTTCTATTATTTTATTATTAAAATATTCGGTGATAAATGTGCTTTTTATAATTGCAAAATGAATAGAAGAAATTCTAAAAATGTAATTTTTCATGAAATTCCAAAAGATACTGAACTTGCAAAAAAATGGATTTTAAACTCGGGTAGAAATAAAATATGAATTAATATGATATTTTATAATAATTCTTCACATAGTTTGGTTTTTCAATATTTTATTTTAATTATTAAAGAAATATTAAGTTGGAAGCATTGAGTCCACAAAAGCTGAGAAAACGGTATATTTGTTCTCACCATTTTGATGCATCTATGTATATGAACTCTAATGCCTCAAATAGTAGACTTATACAAGACGCTGTGCCTACAAAGTATTCAATTGGTAATTACTTTAAATAAATTACTTAGCTATAATATATATATATATATACCATAGTACCAGGTGACCAGTAGTTATTTTAGATTATGAAAGAAGTGATGAATGTATTGATTCAAATTTTTTACGAAATATGTCTAAATCGTGGAAAAGTACAAGTTTGGATTACATTAATAATAAAAAAACTTGAACTTATTTCTTATAACTTATTTATTTATAATCAATGGTAATATACCTATATTTATATCACTTACTACAATTTTTTAAAATTTACCTGATTAGGTACAATACAATACGACTAATACGATTGAATAGTTGAATATTAAAAAAAAATTTAACATTTTAACTATTCACAGTTAAATTTACACCAAAAAATAAATATAATTGAATCTTTAATTAGGTAAAACTAGATAACTAAGTATAAGCTAAATAAATTCTACATTATCATTTACATATATGTATATTATACAAGTATAATTTTTGAATTAAAATATAATGAAAAGTTTGTGAGCGATTTGAGATTCGTAAGAAATTATCGTGGAAAATAATTAATTGTGAGAGTTGTCGGAATAAACTTTTTTATTTGTATAATCATAAATCTTTTTGTCGATTTGAAGCTACCTAAGATTTGCGTATGTCTAAAAATAATAAATGACTATCGGTGATCCATCGGTTATCCTGTCACAAAAACTGTTTTTTTAAACTTGGATTTCAATGAATTTAAAATAACTCATTGATTAAATAAAACAGAATGATCTGTAAACAAATAGACTAATGTATTCACAGTTTATATAAATGTATCATGAATATAATGACATAGCCATTTTTGAGTTTAAAATTTTTTAATGTTCTGCAAACTCCAGTTATTAAGACTGTTAGATCATTATCTACCATTTTTTCCTGAACAATAAAATTCTTATACAAAAATTATAATATTATGCAACATTTCAATATTTTTTTTTTTGTTTTTATATGGCATACATTTTTTTTTTTTGATCAGTTGAATTATACATGCTTAATTTTTGTGTAATTACATAATAGTCAATAAAAATGTATTAATTTAAATTATATCTAATGATTTTATTATAAAATTATATTTGTAATTGTGAAACTGAAAGTAATATGGAGTATAGATTAAGATATAGATCTTAAAAATACCATAAATTTACTAATAATTTGAATAATTAAGTGTTTTTTACTATTATTGTTATTAGGAATAACTTATTGATATTTATACATCATTGATAATAATGTTAATATAGATAGTTAAAATTTTATTTGTACAATATAGTGATACACCTTTCTAAAGCAATACTTAATGTTCTAATATTTATTCACATACTCGCAGTACAAAGATTTCCGGGAACCAACCAAGAGTGTCTTTAAAGTATCCTATACAGGAATATAATTCTATGAATCATCTGTTTATCATCTTGTGTTATATCAATATCTAAATATATGAAATATCTATTACTTTTTTATTTTTATTTTTTTTTAAGAAACATATCATAAAAAAACTCTGAACTGTTCTAATGAACTAATAAAGAAATAAACTGATAGCTGGTTAAGATATTGTAATGAAATCAACAAAAACAATGACTTTTGAAAGTCAATGAATTGGAATAAATTTAATTTCCTCATTATGATGAAGAATACAGTATAATATAATATAAGGTTACAGTATTTTTTTAAATATTTTATGTTTTTGCTTACTTTTTTTAAGTTTTTTTAAGAGATTGGTATTAGTTGTTATCAGTGGCGTAGATACGATTTTCTTCTGGGGGGGGGGTTTTATATTATATTTGTGATAAAAATTTAGTACTTCGTTTTTATTTTGTTCTAACCATTATATAAAATATTTTGGTTTTAGGGGGGGGGGTGGAAACCCCTACACCACCCCCGTAAATACGCCACTGGTTGTTATAATGTTATATATAATAAATATAAATATTTATCAAAATTATGAAATAAGTCCTAGAAATTTTTATTTATTTAATAATAATTATTATTAACGGATACTTAAAATAAAATAGTAATCTAATATCCCACGATAAAACATCTATATCGCTAAATATTATACAGCTAATTAATAAGTTTAGAATTATAAGTTTTCGTTACTAAGGTATTTAAGACATGATGCAAGCGAATATGAAAGGTAAGTCAAAAAAGTAAAGGAATCAATAATAGTGTAAAAAATATTATTGTTTTCATTCCAACTAAAAAGTTATGATGTTTTTAAAAAATATTCTTTGGTAATTTCTATAATAAGTTTCTGTTGATATCTTTTAGGAATCATAGTTAATTTATATTGGGATTATTGATACACCCCATTTGGTAAAATACGCGAATATCACAAACATAAGAAGCTCATGAGGAAACTTCCAGGATTCCTATAGAAAATCCTATTGTTACCTCAAAGTAGGTATACTCTCTGTGCTGTGAGAATAATAATGTCGCCTAGCTATACTTGATACAATGATACATATTTTAATAAAATGTGAATTTATTAAAATTACATTTTATATAATATATAAAATGAAATAATGATATGTATATAATATATTTAATTCACTTATATATTTATAATATAATATATAAGTCTAAGAAAGGAGAATATAATATCATTATAGACATGTTTTTCTTGCTATATTATTTAATAATTGTATGTTTATGTAGTTTAACATGACATGTATTACTTAATTAAAGTTAAAACGCATTTAGTTCATAGAGTTTTTATTTATAACCCGGTGTATTGATCATAATGCATGAATGCATGTATTCAAACGAGTAGAATATATAAAAAAAAAATTAAATAAATAAAAAACAAAACATAAAAATTCATTAAACACAAATCATTATTGAATATTATTTAAATGGGTTTCAAATAAAACATTTAATGAGTGTGATGGTGATTAAAGAATAAATAGATACATAATAATACAGTATATATAAAAAGTACTATGTTTGTCATTTCTTTGATCTATTGATAGTGTATATTATTCTCACTTCTCAGTGAACATATTTATTTAGTACCTATAACAGTATGTGGGTACCTACTTGTTTCTTTATTAGTGCTTAAAATAATTCCTTTTTTTTTTTTTAATTCATAGTTTTTTGTTATGAACCAAACTTTAAATTTACTATAAGATATTATTATACCTTTATTATTAAATACACAATATTTACTATTTATGATATTTACACCATGGGTTTCAACTTATAAGAGTATTTTTTGTACAAAATAAAATTTTAAATGTATTTATAACTGACGATTTTTGAAAATAAATAGATATTTATTAACACCATAGTATTGTATATTATGAGAATAATATTTACAATAAAATTGTGTGCAAGTCATTGATGTGGCATCCCCACATGGGTAATTAAATTAATAAAATGCATTCTAACGGTTGGTAAATGGGCACAATGCGCCTAGTTAGAGTGATGTTGAATTTTAAATGAATAATTATTATAGTGCTCGTATATGGGGGAAGCCGAATAATATGTATAATATATATTCAACGAGCACCCCTAAAGTAATACGTACAAAAATTGCTTGTACAAAGAAATGTCAATTGTTAAACAACCCCAAGGAATTCAACCTATTGAAACGGCGATGTTTAATTAAAACTTTGAAACGTTTAAATGCATTCGAAACGATATGGTGACGTCAACGTGGAAAAAATACTGTGACTAAAAGAACTGTGAAGTTGTCATTAAAAGGCTTATGTTTGTTTAATAAAGAATTTGAAACGGGATTTATTGACCGTGAAGACTGCAGCTGCAAAAATGTATTTGTAATCGCGTGAATTGTCAATTAAAAAATATACTAGCTGTATCGGATGCTTAACTACTAATTTTCCATGTATATTCAGTATATTATGCTGTCCGCCTTAAAATATGGTTGCAACATAAATAAATGTTAATAAATTGAATTATATATGTAATAAACACGGCAGAGTGAACTTAGCATACATATTTAAAATACTTTGTTACACCGAAAATAACAGTATTTGTCGCTTCTGCTACAATATTAAAACACGAATACTTAGTTAAGACTCAGTTTATATTTTATGATGGATACTTATGCAAACTATTATATTTACCCGTGTAGGTATGATATTTATTTTTATTTAATCAATATAAATTGCGTAAGCATACAATATGTTTATATTTTACATAAAAAATTACTAATTGGATTTTGTTAAATTATTTACAAAATAGTATTATAATGGTTACCGATAAGTGAGTTTTAGCTGTGGAATACACATATTTAGGTATATGTACATAAAGAGATATTTCAATAAACCATTTATATTTAAGTTTATTCTTACATTATAATATATAATACATAATATTCACTGGGATCACAATTTTGTGATACAACAATTATTACATATTGTTGTCCACAAGAATTATATTATGTAATGTACATTAAATTTATGACCAGTGGTCGTTCTGTTTAGGTCTACAGAACATAGAACAAATTTAATGTAAAAATGGTTGAGATAAACCGTAGTACTTGGTGTTGTATCAAACACCTTGTCTGTTATTTCGTTTATCAAATAAAAAATGAATAACAACATTTTCAAAAAATATAATTCTATAGGTAAGTATAGTAATAATAAATAAATAATTAGTAATAATTATTATTAGTTGGATTGTAAATTAGTATTTTATGCTGTTTATTATTTTAAATTATTGACTAACCACGTGAATTTGTAATGCAGTAAATACTATACTATAATTATATAATTGGATTAGTAATAAAATGTGTCAATGCTAATGAGTTGTTTAAATTAATATTATAATTTTAGAAATTTGATGTAGTAATTATAATAAATTCATTTCGCTATGAATAAAAGCAGCATTTTTTGAAAATAATTTTGTTTAAAATAACATATATTCAGTAAAAATGTTAACGTAATTAACATATTTATAGATTCTTTAATATTGAATGTGTCAACACACGTCGTAAGCGTTTCGTTGTTTCAACCGAAAAAAAAAATACAATATTAATAATAAAATCAACTGTCTTGAGGTTGAAGTTAAAATCTACGGATCTTATCATCAGTACGTAATGATTAAAGTGCAGCGTCCGTAGTACAGTTGTACTGCTTTTAATCAAATATTCATGCATACCTATATACGGCTTAAAATACACAACATAGTTTTGGAAATGATCACGACGATGATATATACAGATGTACCATATACGGGTACTACACGCCGAGTACCTAATATTATTATACACTTAGAATCGGCAAAAACAAATAATATCCTATATTAATATCTCGTCGTTGTACGTGATGTGTTCGTGTATGTTTAAGTTGCCGGAAAGACATTGAATAAATATTGCGAAAACGAGTCTCGGGCGCGAGTCGGACGTCACGACTGCTTATAATACTCATACTATTAGAGTGTGTTTAGTAGATTGGTATACGACGGGCACACGATACACAATACATGCGATTGTGAATTAATTGTACGACGTAATTACTCAATAACTGGGCGATAAGTTTTTTTCTCCGTTTATTTTTCAGCCACCCTTTGGCGGGTTGCGGGTCGGTGCGCGTGCGCGCTTGGGGATGATTTGCAGAAATTTACATTCTCAAATTACCTCTTGATCGAACAACAATATAAACTGACGCGGGGAACACTCGATGACTGGGAGTGGGTGGGGGGGGGGGTACTGTACAATATGCAAATTTCCTATAAAGCAGCCACGGCACATATTATAGCCTACGAGCCCCGGCGGCGGGGTGTGTGCTCGTGTGAGGCGGATGGGCGCGCGAGAGTAGGTTAGGTATAATATACGTTGCACGGGACGGGCTGAAATAAGCTCGCAATGAGGACTACAACCACGGCAGCCGATGAATTAATACGACTACGCGATGTGGTGTACTACAGTGCCGGAAAGAGACAGACACACCGCCGCCGATATAATCGACGTCACCGTGACTCATCTCGAAATCTCGTTATAAACACACCTGCGCCGTGTGCCCATATATATCCTATATAACCAGCGGCCAATTCGCACACTGCGTTAACTATTAAACCGTGCATACGTATGTATAATAATACTGTGGTACTATGCGATATGTGCACACACGCGATATATTAACATATTATATTACACATACATCATATTTTGTAATATTTGAATAAGGCGTACGTTAGCGGTGTGACGAGTACCGACGACGATGCCTTCCCCGTAAAGTTTTTCCACGTTTGAACGTATATCATTAAAATAATAATTATGTTATTGCAGTTGCACCGCACCACGATAGAAGTAGAATATTGGCTACAGGCGCATTGCATAATATTCAACAAATTCAAACAAAACGCAGCGCTTTCGGAGCAGCGAATTACTGAACTTATAAAACAAACTTACACACATTATGTCGAGAGTTAGCCGGGGATTCATTTTAGGTTTTAATGACGTTTGTCGAATAGAATATTGAGAATTCATAAATTGTATTATTCTCAGAACACTCTTGTAGACATTTTATGTCGTGCAAATGTACGATTATATTAAATCCGATTTTTTTTTCTTTTCGGTAATTTAATTTGAGATAATCAGTTAATGTTTTTTGTTTGTAATGACAAATAATTTTAAGTTTACACATTTTAAGGAAGTAGGTATATAGAGCTCATATTAAAATATTATTTAATGTTAACAATTACTGCAATGGCCGTTTTATAGATAAACCAAAAACAGAGATATTTTGGTACATTAATATATCAATGAAATCACCAAAAAATAAAAAAATACTAGAACTCCAATATTCGAGTTAACAAAAAAAAAAAAAAAATATTTCTTTTAGAAATATGGCCTCTGGGAAACGTACTTTGAACCATGGGTACTCTAGTGTTTATATACAAGTACGCCAGTAAATTTATACTACAATAAATAATTGTGATTCTTTATAATACTCACAAGTTACTACGACCATAACAATAACGTTAATCGATATACTGATATATTTACTACATTGTTGTTGTGTTATTGTGATTCAAAATATTTGCAATATCATTCGCCAATCGAATGCTCAATTTTCTCTCCCTTATCATTGTAATTTATAAAACAAACAGTTATTATTTCTACTATATTTTATTTTAATTAAATAAATAATAGTAATTTAATGCCATATATGAAAATAATATATTATACTAGTTGGACTCCAACTAAGATTTTTCAAACATGTGTTTAATATATTTTATGTATAATATTTAAGCAGTGTTGTAAATAAGATAGTTTTGGCAGTGAACACTGGACAAAGTTTATTTTTATTTCAAAACATTATATAATCATACTGTCAATGACTTTTTAGTACCAATTCAAGACAATTTATTTGTCAAACCATTTGGCAACGCAATTCTATAGGCCATTTTAATAAAGTAAACATAATAAAAAAATGAGCAAACTTCTTATGAATAATTCAATAAATAAATAGTGTTAGTAATAGTAATAATACATTGACATTTCGGGCAAGGGTGATGAAAGTATTCACCATTTTTCGATTGAAAATTAATTGATACTTTTAAGCTAAAGGTTATTCTATTAACCTGGTAATTTTCATAAGCATATTATTCTAAATAAATGACACAAACAAATGTTGAATAAATGATGCGTTAATCTTTAACCGAGTTTCGCTTAGAATTATTTAAAAATTTTATATTAAAACTCTATAGCAGAGTTTATCAGATATTAAAAATGTAGTACATAATATTTGATCTAGTATATTTTACTCCAATTATAAACCTACTGATTTTCTTTTAGATATAGTGATCAAAGAGCTGCTATCTTCACACTTATTATAACTTATAAGTTATTCAACTAATTTAATGAAATTCAATAAAGATGATATAAACAATACTTATATTTTATTAAATAGTGGTGAATTAACATTTTTCACTAAGAAATTACATTTATATTAAGCTAAGTGTTACTAAATTTCATCATGTGTTGTATAATAGCGTATAAATGATATATCTTTGCTCGTTTAATAAAAACATTTTTGTATTAAAATATACCAAGTACATGGGTCACAAATACATTTTATAATAATAACTATAAAATATATTACTATGCATTATACTCTTATTAAAAATATTATTTCTTATGATAGATTTTATTTCAATAAAAATATTAAGATTTAATCAGATTCGATTCTGTCAGAAAGTTGGTTTGAATTGACGGTTCACGTTGTTATTTACAGTATACAGCGGTAATAATAAGTCAAAATAGTTAACAACTGAATACGGCGTGTATTGTTAATCTAATATAAGTAATTTTATGAAATTCTGAATGAGAAATACGTTATGAAAACGAATCGGGTCCTTATTTCGACGGAAAAGGCTATTAGAAATAATATGTGTATAGTCAGAGACAGCTAACTACACACAAAATACACACACAAGTTGAAAAGAAGAACCTTAAGGGTATAATAATATTATGTATTACACGGAAAAATCACGTACTTATAGAAGTAAGGACTTCTTTGATATAGAGTATGTACGAGTATATTCTTGGTCGATCACTCTGTATAAAATGATAAAATGAGTTCTATAATATTATAATAATAGAGAAGAGATTTTCAATGTATCGACAATTTCTCACATCTTAGATTTCTTTGAAAGTTTCGAAAATTATCTATACAAGAATTTCCATAATTATTTATACTAAAATATATTGTAATCAAACATTTTTTAGACTTACTGTTTGACTTTAAGTTATCTAGTTAATTTGATTATGAAAATTGGTATTTTCTGCACCATCGTTATCAATTAAGTGACAGTAATTTTAATTTTACTACTCTTCATAATGTGTTTTAAATTAAAGATAATGGTATTAAATATAAAATTACTATAATTTTAATATTTTTTATTAATGTTATTTAAATAATATTATAATTTAGAATATTACGCATTTATCTTGAGAAAAACTAAGACTGTTAACAATTTGGGGATCATTATAGAAATTATTTATATAATATTTATTAATTTTTAATTATTAAAAATTTACAATATAGGTACACTGATTATTTTATTTATGTATTAATTTATTATCATATTATATACTTGTATTTATGTTTTGTTATTTTGTATAGAAACAAGATGACTTTTTAAAGTAAACTTGTTTACTTTAAAAAGTGTTAACGTTTTTAAAAATATGTAAATATTTTTAAATCATTTGAAATCAAATTAAAAAAAAAATAACCTTTTTTGAAAAAAATGTGATTATAATTTCAATCCTTACAAAAAAAAATAAAATTTTGAATGAATAACTATTAAATAATTATAATTTATAAATTATAAGCAATCAACTTCTTGTTTGAATTTTAATATTTACGTATTACAATTATAAAAAAATATTTCGCTTTGGGATATATCATTTAAAATGTACATCGCTACTCAAAATAGCAATAACTTAAAAATATACTAAAATATGTGGACATGTAATATCTTTAAATTATGTAAGAAAGGTATTTCCAAAAACTTAATTTTATTAGTTATTACTTTTATTGAAAGCGAATGTTACTCTTTATTTATTTGAATATAATATTATAAACATAGTATTTTAAAACGCGTGTACAGACAAAATAATTATAATTATAATATATAATATTATACGCTCAACTCTGTGTCTGATTTAATTGTCATTACTAGAATTGTATATTTTAGTCAAAACAATAAAACATGTATTATTGAAGTGTAAGGTCTAATATTAGAGAACACTGTTTCCATTCAATTAAATACTCCACATGCTATAGTGGAAATGAGCTCTTCGGGGAATTCGCTTGATGGGAATAAATGTAAATAAAATCCCTATTATGTAATATTATAGTATGCACATTATTATACGTATACATATATTATATAAAAATAACGTTTGCATTTTCATTTTGTTTCATAAATTAAACAATTAAATTATTTTTTCTTACAATTGTCTAATTGTCTATAATAATTTATAATTGATTTTAAATAATGTAAATTTATTAATTTTATGAAACTTCATTTATGCAAACGTTTATGTGCCAGTGTTCTGCAATTGGTAGTTGGTACACAATAAGAAAAGTATATATACCGAATCTAATAAAAAATAAAAATAATAATTTTTTGTTGATATAATAAACAGAAATTATTTACATATATTACGATAAAAGTATGGTCGTCTACAATTATAATTCGTTGAACAATCGATCTGCAATTGAAAATACACTGTTTTTAATCAGTTTAATTAAAGCAATCAACACAAATAGTGTCTCCAATATTCCTCTCTACTCTATCCTCTTGTGAAATGATTACAGTATCAATATTGTATGATTAATATAGATGGTTATAAACTATAACTATGCTCAACAATACTTATAAAATATTAAAATATTGAATTAGCTAAGAAAATTACTTTATTACAATTTTAGTTGAGTATCTACTAATTCATTTTTGATGAAATTCAATTAGGTTTAAAATTGTATAACTATTATTTAATATTTTAGAACATAACGGTTAGAGTTTTTACTGTTTAAATCATTTAGTAGATTCGCAAAATTCTCTTTACAGAATGGTTCAAGTAAAATGTTTTGGTTGTTTAAATTACTATTGAGTATGAATATTGTTTAAGATAAGAAGGTATTTACATAATATATATTTAATATTTATTATTAGTTTAGATCAATTTTGTATAATATAGTATAAATTGTTTTTTCATATTTTATTCAATTTTGAAATTAAACCATGACAGACTGTTACATACATGAACGTCTAATAAATATTTTAAGACTTCAAACACATAGACTTCACTACCTACATTGCATTGCATCAATTCTCATGCTCATGGTTAATGGGGTTACACTTAATACACATTAATAGAATGTGTTGTGTAAATCGTGGTGAAAATGACTCCCTGCGATGAGTGCATAAATGTCTGAAGTACTTTGGATCAATGTGTGTTGGAAATGTAATGGCAGCGTTGAGGTTTGTTAATTGTTATTTATTTGAACCTTTTCGAACAAAAGACGAACTGGTGATCCATCAAGTTCAAGAGTGAGTTAGTACGTTACAAATCATTCAAATATTCGTATGTTCTGTCTAACTTTCAAGAGTTCACCCATTTTGAACTCTCAGTAAAGTTTTTGTATATATTTGATCAGCATAATATTAATTAATTGTTAAGTTTAAAATACTTAATATTTTTTTTAAATTTTTTTTTATTGTTCCGTTGCTTCGTATCAATATTTTGTCTGATATAATCCAAGGTATTCATATATATATATATATATATATGTGTGTGTGTGTGTAGGTATACCTATAAAATATAAATGTATATTGTGTATTTATATCGAATGAAGAGCATTCAAATATTTAAAATATTAATTTTATAATTTGTACCAATAAAATTAAAAATATAAAATATGCAATATGCATGCAATTTTATTAAATTATTGAAAAGCAAAACTATAAAATATAGTTTAAAATGTATGGTGGTTATGACATCATAATGTAAGTTATCGATTTTTATATATTCTATAACTTATAACTTCTAATGTATAATTTAATCTATTATAATATAAATTATTTAAAAAACTTACTGTTATCATAAAAATATGTTAATAAATCGAACAATTGTCGATAATATTATGTTTTAAATTTAACTGTTGCCATGGTCAGAATAGGTATTTACCTATGAAACTTAATTTATAGAAATACAGTAAACTGCATGACCATAAATATTGCAAATGGACAATACTAATTTACAACTGTTAAGATTCGGAATAAAAATGTAATAACAAAATAAAAACAATATTTCATAAACTAAATATACCTTTTTTATTCAACAGAATTTGATAAGTTGTAATTTATTAAAATTGGTAACGTAACACTATGTTAGGTTCTTGCACTACCCCAACGTTAATTAATAAAATATGGAACACCGTACTGCTTGTTTTATAACAAAGCCCATACAAATTTATTAATCGTTTACCGCATGTGCCTCATTAAATTGCTCACGTATTGTTGACATATTGTTGTAAACATACGAGAAACATCTAACAAGAACACTGAACAACAGCAACAAGACAAAAGCAATAATAATCTAGTATAAGTGCCTTGCGACACGCCACTTAAAATCCAGGGGCACTGCTATTTTCAGGTGAACCTTATGAGTTATGACGTTTGTAATTCAAATTCAGATACTTTTGTAGTGTTTTAAAAAGACCATCAGAAAAGTTGAGATTACAATAAAATATTAACTAACATAATAATATTAATTACCTACCACTATAATTATACACCTTTTTGGGTACTGACTTAATGGAAAATCACAAAAATCAGAATATACAACTAACCTAACCTAACCTATGGCGTTAAAGAAAAATTATTTATTAACAAATCGCAAATATAATGTTAATAATAATAATAATAATAATAGTCATTAAATATAATAAGAGTATTATATATTATGTATAATATGTATTGTACGAGTATACGTTATCTAATACAAATATACGAATTCATAACAGAAAAATCGTTCTTCCATTATGATATATTTGTCATAAACTAGTATTCAAAAATGTTTCAACTCAATTATTGGTACATTATACAATATATAACGCATTTTGGTTTGCTCGAGTGGCTTACCTCAATCTCAAAGATGTACTTCATAGAGTTCCTATAAACCCAAAAATTTCAAACATGCGTCAATGTGACTGTGGTTTGTGAGCGACCTTTATCGTACTTAAAACTTTCATATCCGAGTACTATTTTTTTTTACCCTCCTCTCAACCACCTCTTACTTATAAATGTCAACATTTTATTATCAAGAAACATGGTCACAGCACACTGGATACTGTTTGTAGTTACACGATTCGTAGAAATATAATAACAATACGAATAAACAAGAGTTTTCCAAGAAAATTACAATATTTGTTAAAAAAAAAATTACAAACGCAAATATGACTATAAAAAAACATAACCCGAAATTGAGTTCATGGAATTTTATATAAACTCGTTTCAAAGATATATTGTTGCACTACAGAACACTTTACACATTCACGTAAACTGTTTGATCGAAAATTGATCTCAAAAGGCACGGCGGACGAGGTTAAAAAGGATGGTTTTGATCGCATTTTGTTCAAACTATAACTAACCAACGGCGCAGAAATCGACTACTTATGAATAAGTACAATATTAATATAATATTTTAATTTGATCAGTATAATAAAGGAATCATAGCAAATTGGACGGCGAGTCTAACGTTGAGAAAAACTGTCGATGGCCACGAAAATCCATCGCGATCACGAGTAATGTAAGTCATAAGGATAACTGGTGGAAGAAAGCGGCAAGGTGGCTACCTCGACCGTAGTATAATATCAGTAACCGTGATCCACATCGTGCACTTATATCAATTTAAACCAGATTCCCAGCCATGTTGTCCGGTGGGTCGTGTCTAAAAGTTGAACTTGACCATTGGTTATTAGTGATATCGTGATTACCAACAGTCAATCAGAATATTATAAAAACTACACTGCACATAGATATACGATGTAACAGCGATCTCGGCCTTACGATACAATCGCGAGTGGGTAACCACGATAATTTCCGTGTCGTTAGTCAGTCAGAGAAAAACACGGTTGTCGCTGACCTTTTACTCCACGTTCTCGTCCTTTTAGGATTTCGTGATGTGACTTACGAAGTTTGTTTATAGTGCAGACTACCGACAATATCAAACAATTCGTTATAGTCATTGTCAGCTGTTGTCAGACAGTGCAATATATTTTACAATAAATATTTGGGCATAAAATATTATACTACGGAATTCGGTACCAAATATTGATTTCAAACGACACTGTACTATCCTAGAAAGCTTATCGTTTCCTCTTCCTACACTCGCAGAAACTATGTTTTAGTATTTCGTTTCGTGGAAGTATTGTTTATTTTTATTTCATT
>VUJU01000336.1:0-22135 GCA_009835225.1 Aphis craccivora | reverse complement strand
ACGTGTCCGTATTCCTTAAAAAATGACAATATTTCCTCCACAAAAAAAAAGTTTAACTTTTTTCAAATATTATCTTTTTTTAGATTAAAATTATGTCCATTTATTCTAAAGATTAAAATATTTAGCCAATATTTTTGTCGGCACTAGTGTTGTACTGTTGTGCACCGTACTAAAGGGTTGAGGAAAGTAAAGATACGATCACATAATATTCATTTCATCTATCTATCCAATACTATATTATATTCAATATTGATTATATTTTCTTTAAACAGGTTATTACTGAAATGCCTTTAATTTATAATTATAAAATAATATCATTTTTAATAATAATGATAGGTATATTTTTATATTTTTATTATTATTATTTTTTTTTTAACGGTCGTATTATTGTATAAATTAATTCAGAATAACATGATATAGCGTGAATTTGCGTTAAATTGAAAACAAATGATTAAAACCTATGTGTAATTTGATACGTATATAGAAAGTAATATCAAATGGAAATGAAATTATTGTCAAATATCATTTGGAACGCAAATTTTTCACAAATAAAATCATCTACGCCATATTTTTTCTACTACTATTACTATTGGAGACTAAATTGTACCACGTAAAAACATTTTCTCAACGTTGGGATCGGTATTTAAAATCCTGGCTTACCTGTATTAGTTTTAAGTTTCAGTATTTTTATTTAATTTAAAACGTGTGATACTTATCTTATATATATTTTTTAATTTCATAAAGTATATTATTGATTATTTCCATTAAAAATATTTGATCTATAATTGCTAAGTGATCAAGTATATTTAATACGTATTTGAATTTTCTCTGCACATATTAAACAAATATTATTGTAAGATACAGTAATGTACTAATTACTTGGTAATAATCTGCTGTGATGGACCAATAATGAACTTTGATGAGACTCCGTCATGATTTAGTCATGGCGTTCTATGAGTGTAAGTTAGCTTAAAATTGTCATAATCTTAACTTTTGTAAGTATATTAATGTATATTAAGCTTCAAATAAACATTAATTTATTAGTGTTTTCTTCGACATATTTTCTATATTCAGAACGAAAAACGATTATATAATATTAATTTATCTATAAATTATTGTTTACTTTGAACGCGTTATATATTAATAAGATATTCAGATTCCATATAAGTGTACCATCGAGTAGTTATAGTTAATTATTTAATTATTTACGCTTATAATTTTCAGCAACATACAAGAGTTCCTTTAGGATATTTTAACAAGTGAAATTTAACGTGCACCTACTTGTTTGTTAGATTTATATTCAAGTGAACTATAAAAATGTTAAATTATTCTCTTTTTATTTTTAACAGACGCTTTTATTCATTACCCTTTACTTATAAAATATCTTTATTTAAATTATGTGGCTTTCTATTAAGTTGATATTTTGACATCGTTGACAAAGTATGGTAGTAACAGGGTATAAGACTAGACGGATCGTGACCAGGTGCGTGCTTGGGTTAAGTGCCATAGAAAAATAAAACAAGTCATTTTCAAGGTGCAAAACGTTCGTGCAAAATTCCTATTTGAAATCGAAAAACCGTAACTTTACTCCAGTGATACGGTGACATTTGCTATAAGTACTTGTATTAATACGGTAAAGGGTTTAAATAATTGGATACCAGCTGGTATAAATAAATTCGAGACTCATTAAACGATACGTCGTTAATGCACTATGAAGTAAATACACATAGTACTACAACAGGCGAATGATTTTCATATTGATCCTCTGAGTTATTGTAGAGAATAATTTTTAGGGTTATAAGAGAAAAAGTAAAATAGTCATAAAAGTGGGCGTACTTATCCTCTTTAAAAAAAAAAAAAAAAACAACAAAACAAAACAAAAAAAAAACCATCTGCTACACCAACAGCGTATTATTCTTATTGATTTCAATTCATGTTTTTGATGTAATATAACGTTTCGATGCACTCCATTAAATCATTTGTGTTTAGAAAATTGATTTTGTCTGTTTAATTCACTTACAACATGATTTATCTTTCTATATTGTCATTTTACAGTAAATAACCAACTATTATTTCCTAAAAATAATTATGTAGGTATCGTATTTTAAAGTTTTTATAATAACTAACTTAAAAAAAAACATTATTAATTAGATAAAATACGAATATAAATGTAAATTAAAATATAAATATTATATTTTTAATATTTTTAAAATACAAATGTTTAAATAGTAAACAGGTTTTTAACAAATTAACCTTTAACTCAATAACTTAACTTACGATGATGAGCAGTGATATGGGTAGATAGGAAAAATTATCATTAAAAAGTAACATAATATATTTAAATATGCTATTATTATTAATTCATTGTTGTTCACTAATTAAGATTAAAATGAATAATTGTGTAATATACCAAATTCCTATATATTTAACACGCTTAGCATATACTGTAGATAATTTAAGGTTTTTAAAGCATAATATTTTAATTTGTAGAGAAATATTGCTTCTGCAGAAATTATTTTTTTGAACTGTTTAGCAATGGAATTATTCCATAAAGTATTATTATTGACAATAAACATAAGATCAATAGCCCTTTCGTTATTTATTAATGCAAATATAAAACACTTTAAAAATTTTACATCAGAGTAAATCTTTAATGCAAAAGTTTTACTTCTACTACAATACCCGACCTACATTTCATTTACGAATAATATTAATAATATGTAAGACGTAAGTGTATTATGAATAATTATTTTTATTAATATATAATGTTTTCTTTTTTTATAATTTTTATCATAATTATACAGCTTACAATATTTTTACAGCGGGTACACTCTTTGGTAGTTTGGTATATAGTTTATATTGTACAAAGGTAGATTATACAAAGAATAAGTTTGTGTGCTTCAACTAATGACGTCGCAATAAATAACACTAAGTTTTGACCTAAAACCATGCATAGCTATTATATTCCAACGACGTATCTATTATTTTTTCATGACAGACTTGAATTTTATATGATGAGTTGTAAAACTTGAGTTGATGTTAAGTACGAGTACTCATGATTGGTTTTGTGATTTTTAGTATTTTTTTTTTTTAATTTGCAATGATTTTTTAGATAATATAAAATAATAATGCAACCAATATAATACTCGTAATACATATTATACACTTAATATAATAATACGTATATTTATTAGTAATAAATTATTACTTTAAATCAATAATTCATAATCTTAGACTTACTACGTCTGACTTTGGTCATGTCAACCAAAATAAAATGATTACCAACTTTTAAGTGATTTATAAATTTAAATAGAAATAGTAAATACAAGTAACGTTATGCATTCGGTTAAAATAATAACGTATTTTAAATTTAAAATTGTTTTAACTTTCTAAGACTCAAACGTTGATTGATAAATTAATTCAAATCAAAAAATTAGATAACTACTGAATTGAGAATATTTCTTTTTAGTCTCAATAAAATATTAATTTAAATTTTTTAAACATAATCTCACATTTGATAAGATGTTTTATTTTAGTAATTCATATTTTCATCCCTGAATCTTCCAAATTTCAACATAGTTTAGTTTGTATTAGTAAACTCTTTTAAAGCTTTTTAGTCTTA
Source organism: Aphis craccivora (assembly GCA_009835225.1). Taxonomy (NCBI): domain Eukaryota; kingdom Metazoa; phylum Arthropoda; class Insecta; order Hemiptera; family Aphididae; genus Aphis; species Aphis craccivora. The sequence goes on along the minus strand of VUJU01000336.1, from coordinate 18,513 downwards.
TAGTAAATCTAACTTTTAAACTTTTTTTTCACGAACCTGTTTACATATTCTTCTCAAGCTTTTTTTTTTTATATAATCCTTTGCTATTTTTACTGTTTATTTATAATTTATTTGTTTTTTCTTAATAAACACTTTTTATAAGAAATATTATGTTAGTACTTTATTTTATGTTACAGTACAGACTTACATTATTTATTTATTATAATTATTATTTTATAAATAAGAATTTTTTTACCACCATTAATAGATTTTATCAGCATTTTCATAATTATTCTTTTCTTTTAATTTTATAACCATTTATTATTTTATTTAAAACTGTTAAAAGAATAACACTATATTATTATTGAAAGTTTGAATGTTTAATAAATATATTGATACAATATTATGCAATATCATTGTTAATAAAACACATTTATATACTTTTGATAACAATAATATGTTGCGATGCTTATTGAAATATAAAACTTATTATGAAATAAAAATCTGTGAAGTAAACAATTATAATACCCGTAATGGTGAAAAGTATTGAATCCCTATAAATATTATTTATTAAATTAAGAAAAATAACTAAGATCGTTTTTTTTTTTTTGTTTAAATATCAAATTTCATAAGCAATTTTAATAAAAAATAAAAAATGTGGAACTCATTCTGGTATATATTAGGTGTCAAATGTATTTCTTTGTTAAGTAGGATAACCTACTATAATATATGTGTTGAATTCGAATTCAATGATAAATTGTTGTATATGAAAAACAATTCTGATCAGAGATTGTTATTAGTTTATAGTTCCAAAGATATTTTATTATTTAAGTAACTTATTTATCTTTTTACTATTTGATTTTTTGTCAAATCCATTTATGCAAATTACTTGTTCTATACAAAAATTGTTATAATATTTTTTCATATGTAATTAATTATACTAAGTTGAAAAAATATAAATAACATTTTTACCTTTAAAGTTGATACTATTTCAATTTTAAAGCTATCTAATATTATCTAATATTGTTTAATATAGCTAACAAAACAAAATTGGATCTGCTGAACGCAAACTTGTTGTTTGTTAACCTGACGGATACAACACACATGGCTGTAAAATTATCTTTATAAATAAAATTATAATAATGTTAACATTATATTATGCATACATTGTATTTTTTTCATAAGCAGTTATATACCTTCAAATGGTGTTTATTCTTCATGATAATATAATATATTATATATTTAATACATATAATATTTTGAATTGAAATTGAATGAAAACAGTTTGAATTTTTGATAATAATTTATTTTTAACATGACATTATATTATCTACCTATTGACCCTAATAGGCGATGTGTATATTTTTGAAATTGAAATTAGGATTCATGCTGTGCATTGTGCACAAAGCTATAATAAGATGATGACAACTCTGTTAACAAGATTAATTTGTATCTACTCCTCTCTAATAGTGGTTAATGGTTTAAGTCAATTAATGTAACAACAGTATACGGGTTAAAAAACTAGTGTGATGATAAAAAATAATACATAAAATATTAATAAAAATAATAACAGTTGAAGCTACAAATTAAATTATAGATGATAACAAGGTCATGTTTAGCCCTTAACGTATTTTCGAAATGCATTATAGCATTATTTATTATTTTAATAATATAAATTAATAAACTAATTTTTACGCATGTATTATGCATAATGCATATTATGTTAATAAAAAAATTTCATTTCATAAACTGAAACATAAACTCTACAGTTTACATACAATATTGATTTGTAAAATTGGTTTAAAAAACGTTATTACTCATTGAAGAATATTGTTACTAAAGGGTTTAACAAGGGTATAAAAATATCCAAGAAAAATATGGGCGGGTTCTTTTTTTTTTCAAAAATGAGATCACTTTCTTCGGTCCATTTTTTTTTTAAACGAATAAAAGAATTGGATACCATTTTTTTTTTCCAAATATTATGTTAAGCCGGTACCAGTGTTGTATACCGTATTATAAATTGAGCGACTAACTGTCGATAACATCGTAACGATTTACGTTATAAGTTTGATTATATCAAATTAAGATACGTACAAAATGTGTAATACCTACATACGGGTATAATATACCTAATTACACATAAGATATATTGTGCATTGGTTAAGTTATCACCAATCATTATTGGTGGTTCTATGGTTACATATAAACTTATGTAAAATAGACATACAAATATTAGAAATCTGGGTTATTTCACCATATTTTTATTAGCGAACTGTACATTGACCAGTGACAATCGTGTTGAATGCGTTTTATGATATTATTATATTTCTCTCAAGTTTCAATTTTTAACACTCCTAAAATTGTAATATTTATGGAAGGTTCCCATGAAAAATCTTAAATAATTCGTAAAAATTAAAAATATTTTTTAACGTATAATATAAACAAAATCAGAAGATGGATTATCGCATTATTGATATTGTTGTTTAACTACATGCGTAACAGTAATACACACTGAACAAATAGTTACTGATGAATTACAAAATTATTTATTTTATTTGTATGAAATATTAACATTATTTTATTCTTAATTCCTTATTGGAGGAAAATGAACAGTAGATGAAAACAGCATCTCATTTTTGTGGAAAATGGATTAGGCCAAATTTATTATTCTGAAGAAAATATATATATTTTCTATAGTAAAAGTTTTGTAAAAAGTTTTTAAAGATAAATACCTCTTTATACTACCGATGTGACTGTATCTTATTTTTTTTAATATTTGTTGTATTTGAGTTATAACAAATTACATTGTATGATATGACTTCAATACATAAGTTAACTGCATTTGTATATCTATGTCCATATATATACAATACACTGAGATAATATATAGATTTATATTACTTCCAAATATACATTGGAATAATACTTTGTCAAAATTATTAAAAAAAAAATTCAATTTAACATTTATATTTATGCCAATTCTTTGACGTAATAAATAATTACATGTGTTTTACATTTTAAAAGGTAATTTGGTTGATAACAATTAATATAAGTATACAATCAATTTAAGTAGGTGTACTTAGTAACTACATAATAAATCACAGAATAATATCGAGATTTCCTTTGTTTACCTAACTTTAAGTGCACTTTATTCTTCAATAAATTACGTAGTCCAGCCTACGAATATATGCATTGTATAATTTATATGAATTGCTTTGGTGGCTCTCTAAACATTAATGTCTTATATGTAGCTATAAATAAGTATTTCACTATAGGATAACGTTTTTAATTATATTAGATATATTAATACAATTTCGTTTTGGAATGTTAGCATTAATGAACAAGTTCTAAAGTAGAACTTGAAGTAGATGCTTTCTAGTGAAAGCATTATTATTATTATTATATATTATGTTAAAATTGTTATACGAATGAGAAAAACTTTTTCGAAGAAGTAATAGTAGGTATAATAATATTACATTCTTCTTACGCATAATGTATGCTCTGGAGTTTGATAAGCTAGTCAGTGATTTAGATATATTTTTATTCAAATTAATAACTTATAAATATTTTTCGAAATAATTATTCCTATGGTGAATAGGATATAGTTAATATCAATAAACATTATTATTTGTTATATACAAATTGGTTTAGTTTTTTTTAAAGTGTTTGAAATTTTAACAAACATCGTTAAAATCTTAAATAATTGCATATCATTTTGTAGTTGTAAAGTAAATTCATAAGTATAATTTACAAGGTATCTCTAGTACGATACCTTAGTTTTTGAAATATATTTTTCACAACCAATTAACTTGTTGTTTTCTTGTGAAGTTTACGAGAAGTTTAAAATTTAAAATATACACGCATTAATAATTATATATAATTATAATATTGAAAATGTTATAGTATAGTAATTCATTACATAAAAGATAGAAAACATTGTTTCATATATTTTATCCACCTAATAGAATTAAAAATGTTTATTAAAACTTGAAAATTTGTTTAATTTTTTCTGGTTTATAATTAGAAGTTTCCAATAAGGAATTACTATTTTTTTGTAAAATTAATATCTGTTCTTAATTTTATAGGTATATGCTAAGTTCATATTTTTATACACCAAATTCTTTAGTATCACATTTTTATTTTTCAAGGGTTGTTATCCTTCGTCGAGGGACATCAACGAATGTGTAATTATTATTTTCAACCCACAATGTCCCGGGAGACAACGATGAAACCGTTTTTCTAAGACGATTTACAACGCAGAATTGTGTTGGGAATTGTGGTACAAAGATCCATTTGCTCGGATATTTTAACATATCTTTTATTTGACAGTGATCAATTATAAAGCGATGCAAAATTTATTTTAAACAGAAATAACCGTAGGATAAAACAAGTTTTGAGTCCCTTAAAAAAATATGTGATACAAATATAATGCATAATTATTATATTATAATAGTATGTTATGTATAAGCGACTGTATAGTGATTAGTAATATAGATTTTAAAAATATAAAATTGATAGCTTATAATATTTCATTACTTTATGTATACGAGTACAGAGTATTAAATATATTATATTATCTAAATCTCACATTAAATTTTGTAATGAGTTAGAAAAGTTTGTTAAATTTTAAGTCAAGTTACGTCAGTTTATAAATGTTTCTGTTATGTTGTCACTTAGATTAGTAATATTATATTATTATCATTGTTTGTGTTTCAGATATATTTTATATTAAACCATTAAACAATATATCATGTTGTATTATTATTGTAGTAAGTATTATACAAATAACGACCAAATTTTAGTTAAATTATGTTATTTTAAATTACCAATCATATTTTAGCATAATGTCAACTTACTGTCAAGTTAATACTGCTATATATGTTGTCATACGCATTTTTGAAACTTTTATTGTTTCATTCTCCCTAATCTTTAATTTTTTATTTAGAATTAGAATATCTATAAAAAAATATTCATAAATTTAAAAAAAATAAGCCAATTTATTTAATTTATTGTATATATATATAATATTTATTATATTAATTTGCTGGCTAATATTGTTGGTACCCAAGAATTATTATAGGTTATAATATTATTTTGACATAATACTGTAAACATTTTTTTTTATCCTATACAATTTTTATTATAGTGTGAACTAATTGGCAGACATTATATTTTTTTAAGAAATCAATACATTAACAAATAAATAATTACAAAACATTTTATCTTTTAGGAATGTTAATGATAAAACTAAAATCAAGATTGTTGAAAAATAGTTTAAAACTTTTGAAGAAAATTCCTCTTTTTACATAGTTTCCGAGTTACATTATTTCAGTAAAATTATTGGTAATGTTAAGTAAAACAAACTCAAGTTAGTAAGGCGAAAGATCAAACAATTTGCATAAACCTTTTAGAAACTAAATATACATTCAATAATTATTTTGATTTAATTCCTCAAAACAAGTATTGACATTTAATTGTGTATTTATATCAGGATAAGTGGATTAATCTCATTTAGAATTAAAATTCACAAATTTACATATTAAATACAAAGTATTTTCTATTTTAAAATCCAATTAATATCCATGAATTATCAGCAAGTTAAATTGCTTTTCAATTTTCAATTTTAGAAATCGGTCTAGTATTTTTAGACTAATATTATTATTATGGCAACTTTTAGTTTAATAGATATTAAATATATTATAGACAAACTGTATGCAACCGCATAGACTTTTATAATGAAAAATCGAATTTACTCTGCCTATTGTTATTTTTTTTATTTTTATTACAATTTTTTTTTTAATTTTGTGTAACAAAAATAAAATACTTAAAATATGCGTTTTTATTATTTTATACTTTCCTTTTCATTGTTTATTTAATCTAATATAATTTATAATATGAAATCTCATGAGTAATTTCGAACATTTTATTTTGTCAATTTTACCTTATATACTATTTTATTAACACACCATTCGTATATTTAAAGTTAAATAGTTTTTAACTTCATTATAACTTATTAACAATACACAATACATAAAACCATTATTTATTCTGTAATTATATTTATTAACAATCTTATTTTATACTACCTAACTTGATATATTTTAACTTCAAAATGAGTATCTACTTAATATTATAAATTATCAATACAAACATTGAATTTGTTTAAGTATTAAACTCAACTAAAAACAGGGTGGTCAAGTGGGTAAAGCTTGCAAGTAGGTGTCATGTGGACTTCAGGTATAGAGTTGGTAATTATAATAGATGTGTTAAATTTGAATCTAATGATAGGTAAGGTATTATTGTATACAAAAAACGATTCTGAACGGAGATTTGATTTGTCTATAACTAATAAGCCAAACTTAAGAGTTAGGGAAAATCTTGTATTACATTTTTAATTCTTAGCTACTTACATAAATATTTTTTATAAATTTTTAATTTCAAAATAATTTGCAAATTTTCAGGATTTTGACGATTTTTTGTCAATATTTAAACTTCAAACAATAATAAAAGCAATTGTGTCTATGTATTTTAATAAATTTGGAATCACTATAAGATTAAACAGTATTTTGACTTAACTAAAAAAATTGTATCGACATTTTTATAAAAAAAAACGAATATTACAATGCCTAATAATAACATTAAAATAAATGAAATATTCTACAATTCAATAATGTAAATATAGTACCAATCTAAATAATTGGTTAAATTTTCAGGTATCTATGGCATACTTTTTGAATAATAACAAATATTTAAAATCGTTATCGTTACGAGACTTCGTAAAAACCTAAAATTTAAACTCTCATAACAGTGTTTTCTATAATGACGCCTCTAGTTTTCTCTATAGCTATTTAAAGGAAAACTAACGAAAAACTTTGTGTTAAATTTTTTATCCTTATTTATAAATACTAAAAATTGTATGCATTTTTCAACTTCAAAACTACTTGCAAGTTTTCGCGATTTTGATACATTTGGTAAAAAATTTAAGTTTAAACGCTTATAAAAAAAATTATTTATAATTATAAATATTTGATAAAAATATTTAGTATCATTTTTTAAATAAAATTAATAAAATTGATTATGTCAAAGTATTGTGTACCTAAATATTTTTTTTTAACAAGATATTTTTTTGATTTTTGTGAACATTCCAAGAATTTTTTGGCTTTTGAACCACATAGTACTAAAAATCTCTTTTATTACCAGAAACCATATTCAAAGTTAAATATTAAAGCACTTTTATTATTCTAAAAAGCGAAATAATCACATCAATGTAAAATCAATCATTCATTATTCCATTCATAATTCATAATATTGTTCTAAATAAAGTCAAAGCTCATACCATTGATATAAATTATAAAGTATAATAAGTATAAAGTATAGTTTTAATGGTTTTAAACTAATTTGAATTATAATGATCAGTTGTATTGATTTAAATTTGTGCATACAACCTACACGGCAATCATTTATTTGAAACGTTATTATTTTCGTAGTAACGAGTATGTCGTCGGTGTTTGGACGTATGGTAATTTTAACGAGCAACCATAGCAAACTGAAGCATACTGAAAATAATTTTGAGAGTAATCTAATATTCAGACGAGACGAGTTGACATTCTCGGGTTGACCGTCGTGACCCTTGGGACGTATGACGTTTTAGGGTAGATAGGTATACCTTTCTCATTTGATTCCCAAGCTCTAACAAATCCTAATTCGATTAAAGGCGTGGATTTTGATGGCGTTTGAACGGAAACGAGAAAACTGCAAACAAACGATGGTTGAACACGATAATAGTAAATAAAAATATAACAATATATAAATGTATATCGTTTTATAATGTTGAAAACGCTTTTTTGTAATACACTTGGGTGCAAATATTTATTATTTTGATTCAAAATGTAAATTATACAATATTATCTGCGACCGTTCAAAAAATGAACAAAAAAAAAAAAAAGTACATTTTATAACAACATCACGTACCTATTTACAGTGTATTAATTATTAATGTATAAAATTACAAATGATAAACAATTTGATTGGTCGTTTGCATGCGCATGAACTTTGATGCCGCTACATATTAGAGTATCAAATTTCGACGTGTAAATCAGTTTGCTGTACGACACAGTGTCACATAATAATAAATACCTACCTAATAGTGTATTGTATACATCATCATACATAGGTTGTACGTTGTAAGCGACGGAAGAGAAAATATAAAATCGATGAGGTCGATGGGGAGAAAAATAAATAAATAGAAACTATGGGCATAAATATTTATTACGTGACCGGTGTACGGGGTCGGGTGCAATAAAACAACCACACGCGGCGGTGGGCAATTTTCGAGTGTGTACGGTGTCCGTGTATATAATAATAATATAAAGCCGCGGACGGACGTGAAAATCCCCACAGAAAATGAACATGGTTTAACGAAGAATCGCATAAATCAAACGTCCTTTATACGTTTGTGCGTATCAGTATAATATGTATATATGCATAGTAGGTATCTACGTATTATATCGTATACCTATGTAGTATGTAAAATAACCTTTGCGGACGGTTTACGTGGACTACCGCTGTCGTCTACCACCACTGAGGTACTCGCAAAAACGACGACACACCGATGGTATTATTATTAATATATTATATATTGTATTATATAACAGGCGCGTCGGTCAAACTGTGTCACGTGGGTTGGTGTATTGGAGCAACTGCCACAACGGATGTACTGCGTCAGTACCTATTATTTCGATATACGTGATTCCTGCAACCGCCGCACAGTCGTCCTTTTTCCGAAAAGGGTATTTTCTAAACTATATTATTGTTTACCCCATTCGCATCAAACAAAACCCTTTACGACGTTTTTATTGGTTTTCAGAATGGACCACAGGGTAACTCGTACATTATATTTACTCGTATTATTGGATATATATATATATATATATATACATATCCTGTGTAGGCACTGCTTGTCCCACAGCTTACGTTTTTCTCCTCTCCATAATACGTGTTTATAATTTATTATAGTATTACACTATTACTTGATATTATATTATATACTGAGAATATAAAACAGTAATTTAACAACGTGTTGGAAATTCGTAAGTAGTCATTTATCACTATTCGATGTACCTAAAAAAGTAGTAGATATGTAGCTACTTATTAAATCAACTTTGTTGAAGTCATAATTATAAATAAAAACCAAGAATTATAATATTTATTATTTTAAAGTTGTAGATGCAGCCTGTTGAATATACATACACTGTTGAATTTTTACAATATAAATAATATGATATTCTTAAACTCATGTTTGATAATAGCTCAATTTAACCTAATAACAAATCTAACTACGAAAGATTGATTTTCTTCTCATAATGTTGTACGTACTTCATAGAGTATAAATAAATATTGCATTAACATCCACTTTATCAATATTATACATTTGCAATGACGAATATCTATAGATAATAAAAAAATTACAAATAGCCTAAATATTTTTAATTTACAGCAGCCGTGGATCTTAGCGATGTTCATAAGAAAAACCTTATATTGTTGAGATTTTTAGGTTTTTGTAAAAAGTATTCAATGAAGAATTTGTGAAGAACCGTGTATTAAATGTGTAACTAAAAAATAATAATCAAACTTTCGTAATTTTGACGAATATCATCATAATCTAAACTTAACTTAAATCAACCAAATGAAAAAGAGAAAATTTAAAATTTTTATTTATATCACAAATTGTAATTTGAAGCGCTTTAATTATTCCTCAAGATTACAAAAAATTGAATTGATTTTTTTTTTTTTTTTAATTTTATTTCCATTCATACAAAAAAAAAAATATATAAATATATTATTTTAACACTAACTTAGTGGAATAGATAATATATATACTCGTATTATTACTAATGCAAACTTTTAAATAGTAGACGTCTCCAAATAGTATATTTTCAATTTTATTTTCGGAAACAAAGTACAAAATTTATAAAAACCGAATCCTCTGATTTCTGAATAACAAGTGTTCACTCACCACCCCGTCCAAATTAAAAAAATGTATAGGATTTTTGCGTATTCGTTTTACTAGTATAATCTATAGACTATATTATATATATATATATATACTTATAAATTCTATAAGTATGTATGCTGCTTTAAAATTTAAGACCAATAACGAATTAAGAAGACAAAATTGATATTGGTAATTATATTTTTAAGTTTTAGTATAATTATGATACTGAAGTTTTTTGAAAAAAAAGCAATTCAATATTTTTTTAACAAAGCTTATTTTTTATTTACATTACCTTATCAAAAATATATTTGGACTAATATTAAATAGATAACAAATTATTTCTCTAGATTTTGTATATTATCAACAATGACAAATTTTATTACAACTCTTTTTAAAATATTAAAAAAAATTTAATATACAATACGAAAAAAAAAAAAAAACAATTACAAATATAAATATATTTATTATGATAATTTAGTAAGCGTAATATCTATTAAACTATATAATAATCTAGTTAGTTAGTAAGCCACGCGTATCAATTGCGTCTTTCATTGACCCTACCAAAGCCATTGCCGAATATTACTGATTTAGGATAACGCACAGGACCCGGAAAATCCTGTTATTATTTCACCAATAATTAAATTCGTTAGATTTTGAGCGAATTAGTCATTTCGCGTTCACCGCGAACTGTTGAAAAATAAATTCGTGTTACAATATTACAGTGGTTGATCGATGTCATTCGACCGCCACTCTTCATCACAGCCATTGCCCTTAAATTAGTGTTGGTACTTGCCACGGCGAACTATTATAGTTCGTTCGCCTACCCTCGAGTCTAGTCAAACCGACCACAACGACCATCCCCATCGCCGCTGTCGGTATCGTTTTGCCGACAACTGGAAGTGTTACCGACCGCCGTGGATGACTGGTGACATGATTTCGAACAGTTGCAGCATGATGTGCTTGGCTTGATCGATGACGTAGGTCCATCTTCTTTCTTGTGCTTAACCCGTCTGTTTTGGAACCAAATTTTCACCTGTTTCTCTGATAACCGTAGACAGTTTGCAATCTCGATGCGCCTCAATCGCGACAAATACATATTGCTGGAGAATTCTCGTTCCAATTCCAGTAGCTGGTTACTGGTGAAAGCTGTCCGAATCCTTTTCGAACTTCCGGAATCTGTATCGCTTTCGCCATTATCTCGAAATGAGTCTTCAGTCACAATACATTCTAGACAAAAACAAAAAAACAGAAATATAAGATTCGATATTTTTTTTTCAAAAATTTATAGTCATAAAGCAATAAATCCGAATTAATATTGGTAATACGAATTTTATATGATCGTATATAAAGTTAAAAAGTGAGTCTTGAACTATTTACATATGATTGAATTTAATTATTATTTATCAAGTAGATATACCATATCAATACTAGACATTAGGAATGTAAATATTTTGTATAAATAAAATTTAAAAAAAATTATACGGTAATAATAATAATATATTTGGAAACATTATATAAGTATAATTTATTCTAAATTATGTTTAAAAAATAAAATAAAATAAAGGTATAATAAAATTTCTATAAAGAAGTTTGGAGAAAAAGTAATGTTTTTGGCTATATAAAATCTTCTTTTATTAACATATTATATTATTATTATTATTAGATTTATTGAAAAGAAATTACTTTTTTTTTTTTAATCTGCAATCATTAGCAAGTAATAATTAATAAGCCACCTAAAGTAATCTTTTAAGTAAAGTCGACTAGGTTTTTTTTCTTTACGAACGTTTTTAATAATGTTGTTCAAAAATAGTATTGTTAAATATTGTATTTAAAATGTAAACAATGTTTAAAATATTTTGAAACATATGAAACAATAAATTAAAGGTATATTATATACCTACCATCAAACACTTGTAATTAAAAACTCATGACCGACAAATTGAATTTTAAAATAATTAAAAAAAATTTGAATTGATATCAACTAAATTAAATTATACGTATCATTCAATAATATTATAATAAGATTATTATTTCTAATGTATTAAAAGATTACGAAAACATTTTTTGTTTTAAATTTCTCTACCAGAACTTTTAAACAACACTGTTTCTATAGTGGTAACTGATAATAGAACTAAAAAAACCTAATCTCCTCGATTTCAGTTAATACGTGTTTATTATATATTAAAACTTACCCGAGTCGTAAGCCATCATTTCGTTTGCGGTTCTCTTTTTCGCCGTAGTTTTAGCGTGTTGTGATCTATTCTTCTGGCCCGCGCTTGTGGCTACAACAGGAACGGGTTTAACGACAGTTGGCGATACCTGCTTCTGGTGGTGATGCTGTTGCTGTTGGTGGTCTTTGCTGAATGCACCCCCGCCACCTGCATTGTTACCGCCACCAACCGGATAACCGAAAAACCGCGGATTAGTAGCTGGTGGAAATACAACAGGCGTCGGAGATTGGTATCCGTAGACGGCGGCCGCCGCTGCAGTCCTATTCAAGAACTGAATGTACTCGTTAAGTTGTGGGTGATAAGATACGGAGGCTGCGGATACGGACGCTGCAGCAGCGGCAGCAGCAACGGCGGCGGTAGTGGAAGGTCGTTTGACGCTTCCTATGAGCGTGTCGATCAAAAAAGACCGAGACATGGTCTTCTTGGTAGAAGTCATCGTCACTGGCCAACGAGGACCGTCCATCGTGGCGCTCGTGGTAAGGACTTGAAATCGATGGTTACCGATCACACGCACGTGACCCAACGTCGAGACTTTTATAAACGAAAAAGCGACGGAAATATAATATTTTAATACGGTTGCGATAATACGATTAGGAGGCAGTAATGTCCGTATAACTACGTAACAAATGTATACGGGTATGCGCGCGCGAACACGACGACGTCCAGCGTTGAGGTCTTCGTCAGCGGGGTTGTGTGGTGACTGACTGTCTGCCGGAGATCTGCGTCGCACCAACCCCACCGACCATCCTCGAGGGTCGTCCCCACTACCAAACCATGATCCGTCTGTCAGGCACCGCCTACCGATGTCTTGTATGGTACGACCCTTATTTTTCAACCCTCGAGAGGGTGCTTCGAGTGCATCGTGTCTGTGTGTGCGTATATGTCGCCTCTACCGCTGTATACAATGGTGTGTTTATTGACTGTTTTTAAAAACCCATCCCGCTAATTGTCCGTCTGTATACAATTATATATCTGTCCGGCGACCGAAAATCAATCCACACTCCCTGTGAGTTTCCTGGTAAACAAATATCCGCATCAGCACCCGTTTTATTAATCATGCCTCGATAGTTTCCGTCGCCAACGATCTGTGCTCTTTTACCGACTCGCTAATATCAGTAATTCATGATGCACCAGACGCAAAATCGTCATTCATCGTCGCTGTCGACCACTTATGATGAATGACAATATATTTGAATGAATTCTGCTTGTGAATACAAGGACGAACATTTATATGAGATGACATTTATAAACACGTATATAGTGTTTATGGACATTAACGCGTTTGTCATAAAAATATAAACTCCTGTTTATGCATATACATATATACGAATTACATACATTACTTTACATAAATAATCACGATGGACGAGATTAACGCTGTTATATGCATCAAGTCGTAGTTTTAGTTTAGTCATATATATACGTATATAATAATATTTTACACTGTGTTTTTCCGTGTTTTACCTGTTAAATGCGATGTTCTTTACCCTATCTGTGAGTCGTTTCGTTATCTATTCTCAAACATTGCTATTTATATACAATACAAACTATAAGTGTCTACACATATCGTTTTTTACACATTTTTTTTTTTTTACTCAACTTGATGACAATTCGGAAAAAGAAATTAATATTCTTATAATTTGTATTGTTATATATAATTTCATTATTCAACAGTTTTTCGTTTTTGAAGAAATCATAAATTTTTAATTTCGTATTCCGAAAAACATAGTTTTAATTATTTTAAATGAGTAGTTGATTAATTATGTAGCTCTATAACTACCTGTTTAAAGTTTAAACAATCTACGAAAATTGATATAAGAGTACTAAACCAAATTTTAGTCCACTCATATGCACATATAATTTTTAATATATAATATAAATATTTAACTTTTTAAATAGGTACTCTTTGGGAATTCGATTTATACAGAAAGTTGCTTAAATTATAGGAAGTTTTAAAATATATATACTTTCATTCGAACCACATAACATAAAAAGAAATGATAACTATATAAAATTAAAAAAAAAATATTATTCAATGTTTTTTGCAATGACATTAAATTATGAAAAATAATATTTTCAAAAGAGTTAAGAGTTTTTGAAATAATATTAGTGAAGACACTTAAATTGGTAATAGCCTTGTGTATAATAAATATAGTAAGTGTTTATTAAACACATTATATTAGTGTCAACACTTAACACCTTTTCGGGAAAATATTAAATTTAGTACTGCAGTGAATGTTCCATAAATAATAATACAATTTAATAGATTAATTAATATTAAAATGAAAATTCAATGATAAAATCACAGTTTTATATTTCACAACATCAGTAACAGCAAATGATATTATTATTTAACTTTTGCAGTGCTTAACTGATGCTCCATTAATTTGAGCTGATTTTCTTAGAATCCTAAAATGAATGAAAACTGTAGAACGATTGTTTAATTCTCGGTAAACAAAATATTTTGAAAATTCAATACATACAAATAAACTTATTATACATTAAAGTACCTAGCTTATGTGTTTACGGATAAAAAGTATTTTTACTGTTAAAATATATCATAGTGAGTATAATATAATATTGCGTTTCATTATTTTGTACACCAATATATTATAATTATATTAACTACTTAAATTAATTAAAACTAATTAAAAGCATGTGAGTAATTGCAAATAAATTAAATACCCATTAAAAAGTAACAACATTTTATTTTTGCTAAACATAAAATAATGAGGTAGTACTTACTTACATTTTTAATCATTTTTTTCAATTTTATTTAGGTACACAGAACCAATGTTATTAAGTCTTAATGTAAAAATTAAGAAATTTTTGAATTAATAATACATATTTTTTTTTTTTAATTACACAATTTTCTTTTGAGGTAGATACACATTTACTTAAATAAAAGTCTATTTTTTTTATATAATAATTTATTAAAACATATACCAGCAGTATTACTGCGTTTCTATATAATATTTCTTAATATTTATTGAATAATTATCACTTATCATAAGATTGATCTGCTTCATTAAACTACTTGTTATCTATGTAGTCACTATAGTTATCCAAAAACTAAAATCAATCCTAAAAACAATTTTATATTTTAAAACTGAAACCAATAAATTTATTTAAAAATATTAATCATTCCGGTTAGGACTAATCTGAAATTTATATAAAATTGCGTTTGATAAATCTATTTTTTTTTTTTTTTTTTACTGCTGGTATATATTTGTTTTTAAATCTTCGACAATTCTTATAAAAATTTTAGTACACTTTTCTGTAAATGTATAAGTTTTTTTTATAATATTAATTTATCGGAGGTTTAAATTAAAAATTTTTAATTAAACTTGATCATATTTACAAAAATGATATACAATAATGTTGTTAAATGAATAAAATAGTATTTTGATGAAAATTATTTGATAATAATACATAGCCTATGGGTACAATTACCCGTTACATAATAGTATGCTTCCTAGTTCGTATCGTCAATTAAATTGAGCTTTAGTTAATAACCAAGCTCACTTAATAGGTACTTAATTTTATTTAAACTATTCTATCTTTATATTTATTATTGTTATATTATGTTAACTTATATAATTTTGTAATTTTTATCATTTACCATAAAATACATAAAAATATATCTCAAGAGTATAAAATAAAAAGTTTTGTTTTAAACAGAATATATATTATAATCTGTTACGGAGGATATTTCTCTCTAACTTTTATTTAAACAGTTTTATTATACATAGGCTTATTGAAATACCTTTAAGCTAAAATATTCTTTATAAACTGTAGGAAAATTAAAAGATAAATTTATATTTTCTAAAGAATAACATAGGGAAAACTATAAACTAGTCTTTTTCTTAAGAGTAATCTACTGTAAAAAAGGAAAAAATTACGCAATCTGCGTTCGCTGTGAACGATTTAAAGAGGATTTTATATAATCGTGGAATTTGAGCCACGTCTAAGCACATCCAAGTACGTTTTTAAACGTTTCGATTATTTAAACCATTTGGTTTAACGGATTGAACCTGACCGTATTTGAATAATTATAGTCGAAATTTAGGACGATTATCGCAAGCCTAGGGAAACAATAATAACAATAATACTAATTTAGGCGAAATAACAGGGATTGGTGCAAGCACAACTATTAATTTATATCTCGCTTAGGATTTGTGAGTACCCAATGCGTTGTGTATTCCGACCTAATCAAAATAGTCACGATATTCGTAGCTTGTAATTACAGACACATTTAATATTAATTATTGTTTGTTTTTTTTTTTATTTATGTATATGCATCAACAGCCAAGTTATTAACTTTTACTAAATCTTAGGGATTATTATTTACATAAGTTCATATATTAGTATAGGTATAAAGCAGCTTTATACAGTTTGATCGACTTATTAGTGCTTATACTTTAATATTATAATGTATTAATATATATTATTTACTCATAATACAGACTAAAAATATTAAAATATCTCAGGATAAATAATGAGTTAGATATATAGCTATTTCAAACAATTTCAATGTTATAAGTGATGACCACCCGACCACCCATCCTAAATTTTGATCGGGGTTTTGTCAGGATCTTATACATGTTCAAATCGCCTCTAATAAAGCTATACAAAGTAGTGGCACAATAGGCTTAAATTAAATAGTATAATTCCGATAGATGTAAAATTATTGTTATTAAAGTGATGGTTTCTGGAATGGGTGCAAGAAATTCACTGGGGTTGTATAATAGGGTATTGAGTTCATTGTGGGATGCTTGGTATTCGTGACATTTGCTGAAAATTCACTTGATTGTATCTGGTGAGGTGCATGAGTCACAAAGATGTTGATCTTGTTTAACCAGATAAGTACTTCAATACTTGTGTGTATTGTTTGTGTTATTACTGTCTGTAGTATTAGAAATCATCAAAAAAATAATATACAGCATAAATAGCGCCATGATTGCGCTGAATTTACTATATTTCAAATTATAAAACTAATATCACATAATAATAATAATAATAATAAGCACACATGAATTCGTTAAATGTATGTGTCAATGTTTGATTAACAAGCGATTAATACATTTTCTAATACCAATCTATTGTTGTCAATACTTCTAAATTCTTAGTAATTTACTAGTAAACGAGTAATGGCAATATGTAATAGTCATAGTAGTGTTGATGAAGCTAACCTTTTTGTGTCAGGTTATTTCAAACGACGGTTTTATATCATCTATTTCTCACGTTAATATTATTACGAAAATTGCGTGGAGGATGGTAGCTCAGTATCGAGTTTTTTCCGATACCATCTCTAGTCTCCACTCCCCTCTACAATGGAACGAA
Source organism: Aphis craccivora (assembly GCA_009835225.1). Taxonomy (NCBI): domain Eukaryota; kingdom Metazoa; phylum Arthropoda; class Insecta; order Hemiptera; family Aphididae; genus Aphis; species Aphis craccivora. Next base: position 966 of record VUJU01000336.1, on the reverse strand, counting down.
AAAATACGATGACAGAGTCGGTCGTTATTACGATTATCATTTAGACGGGTAACTGTAGTATGCACTACATAATAAATAATGTGTCTAATAATAATATTATATAATTTTACACATTCTGCAGCCGCCAAAGGAGGAATATAAAATCGTTTACGTTATTACAACTGTTACCCCTTCACGGTACGACTGGTTATTATTATTATCTATTTTTTTTTCATCGATCGTGTGTGTTTATTGGACGAAACAGTCTGTGCAAGGGCGGAGTAACCGGCACTAGGGATGGTATACTGCCGCCGCGGGAAATAAAAAAGGGTAACGAACGACCGTGGTGGGACGAAGGGATAAGCGATAACAATACGAATCGTTTAATCGTCTGTCATATCCGGTTCTAAACGTTGACGATAATATAATATTGTACGAGTGAGTAGTTTATGGAATATAGGTAGATGGCAATAATTATTATATTGAGCGTCAAGCGATGTTCTCAACAAAATAAGTGATGAATTCTGGTTTAAATGGTAAAAATAAAAAAATAAATTAATCGAATGACGTATCAAACACGTTTACCGAAGTATTTTTTTTTTAACAAACTAAAAAATCAAAATCGTTAATTGAATGACGCCGTAAATTCATTCGACTAATTAAATTGAATCACAATTTTATATATTTATGCAGTATACAATTTATTCAAACATAAACACGAAACCTATGTATGTTCAGGGTTGGGCAAGATACTAAAAAAAAAGTATCATGATACATGCATTTAGTGTATCTAGATCAGTGTTTCCCAACTGGTGTTCCGCGGAACCTAAGGGTTCCGTGAGCCGGCGCCAAGGGTTCCGTAAAACATTTGGGAAATATTAATTAATTATATATATTTTTTTATATTAATGACACTCTTGTGTCGGAAGTGTCCGACAACCCACTCATTTAAGTGTACAAAACATTACTATGCATTACTATTATAGA